>ML777063.1:294639-313316 GCA_009831015.1 Picea engelmannii | reverse complement strand
TGTCTTCTCTCTACGAATCCCATGGTATGAACAGTAATCATCAAACTCTTTGCTGCAATATTCACCTCCATTATCTGATCTGAGACACTTCAAACTTTTTCCTGTCTCATTCTCAACTAAAGCTTTCCATTTCTTAAAAGTATAAAAAACATTAGATTTTTGTCGAATGCAATAAACCCAAGTGATGCAGGAGCATCGCTCACTCGTCAAGCGAGCCAGCGCGAGGAGGAAAAGGAACAACTAGACAACGCCAGCATTAAAATTTTGAATCATTGTAATATGGCTGCGCCAAACATTAATACGTTGATGTGATGAAGCACACTTTGTATATGTAACGGACCGTGAGCGGATAAGCTCTCGTCCTTAGGTAGTTGAGGCATTTACTTAGATTTAATGCAAGTAGATAGAATAATTAACGGGAGATTAGACAGTTTGGCTCTCGAGAGGGAAAACGGAATATAGACACCCTCCTTTGTACATTGTATTTAGATTCTGAGTTATTCTCATTCATTCAGAGAAGAGAGCAGAGCAGAAAGCTAGTGAAGAACTTCCATGTACAGATATTGAATTAATAGGAAAAGCCCTGATTCAACTCCATGGATGTGTTTGATACTTTTGTGTTGTTGATGTTATGCTTCTGTTTACTTGCTTCCTTTTATGCCTATCTTTTATATGCTGCATATGTGATTGCATATCAGGTTCGGAACCTGAGAGATGAGTGAATGAGTTGCAATTGTTTCTCTGCTTAAGCCAGGAGATTCCTGCATCGAGTGCAGTTGAATACCTCCGCATAGAGTGCGTCGAGGAGGCTAAGTAGTTGAACCTTTGTTCTCACTTCGTCCAGAGTTGGGTTGAGTTATTCGAGCCATGCAGGTGAGTGCAGGTCGAATTTGAGTCTCAGTAGCAAGTCTGAGAAGGGGAAGGTTGAAGCCGTTGCGAACGTGAGTGCACAGGACCCGTAAGAACTTCAACACTTGGAGAGTGGTTGAAGGTTGAAGAGTGCGCAGAGTGTGTGAAAGTTCTCTGAAGGGTTCAGAGGAACAAAACAAGCTCAGGAGAGATAACTTCTTATTCACTGTGGAAGTAGAACCGGGCGGAGTTCACACAGGACAAAGGTGGTGAACGGAGGAACTCTTCAAGAGGAAGAGAATCGACGACTTGAATTGTCGTGGAGGAATCCCGGAGATCGCAACTTGATTGAGGGTCAGATATATCGGGAGTTCACGAGGGAAGATCCCTGTTTCTCGTAGAGCGAGGTCACGAGAACGCGAAAACACGGTGTCCCGGAACGTCTTGCATGGGGCATGTCAAAATCGGGTGATGTGACAGGTGATCTCGGAATATCGGGTTTCAGGGGTTGGAGGCCTCAAGTCTGATCTCGGAAGTGATGAGAGCGCGAGGTCGCGAGATTCCGAGTTTCGGCATCTCGACACTTCGGGTCTCGGAAGTTGAGAACTCGAAGGTACATAAACGCTAGTCGCGAGTCGCGATAGTGCGAGGTCCCGATACACCGAGGTGGAGTCAACGTTGACCAGAAATATCGGGTCTCGGAACCCGAGAGTCTAGTTCCCCATTGTGGGATTCGCGAAGTCGCGAGAGCCGATCCTTCATTATCTAAGGAAGGGAGGATCGCCGGAAGTAACTGTGGGTAAGGACTCCAGAGGGAGTTGGAGAGTTGATAACTCTTTGGGCCGAGAACTAGGAGGTCCTGGTGGAGCGACCGTGCTGTCGAGGGTGGGGTTTGCGCCACCAAGTTTTTCTAGTTGCATCATCAATAAAAGTAACATAATAATGAGAGCCACCAAGAGATGATACCTGAGCTAGTCCCCATACATCTGTATGCACAAGCTCTAACCTTTCATTCTTCTTTTCTTTTTCAACTCTGAGAAATCTGACTCTCTTTTGTTTTCCATAAACACAATGCTCACAGAAGTCCAAATCAATTTGTTTAAGATCTGGCAGCAAATTTCTTTTGTGAAGTATCTGCATACCCTTCTCACTCATGTGTCCCATCCTATGATGTCATAGTGTTGTATCCACTCCTGTAGAAGATAAAGATATAGAAGAGTCAGTATTACCAGTACATAAATACAATGTACCTACCTTCTCTCCTTTCGCTATCACCAATGATCCTTTGATGACCTTCCACGTCTTATCTGTAAATATGGATATACAACCTTCACTTGCCAACTTCCCTGTTGAAATTAGATTTTTCCTTAAATCTGGATTATTTCTTACCTTTTTCAACAACCATTGGTTTCCATTGCGTTGCTTTATTTTTACCTTTCCCATTCCAACAATTTTGCATGGTGCATCATCACCCAAATGAACCTGTCCAAAATCACCTTGAACATAATCTAGAAAATGTTTCTTATGGGGTGTGGCATGAAATGAAGCCCCTAAATCTACTACCCAAGACTCATAAATATTATCTACAGAAAGAATCAAAGCATCTTGTAACACATCACCTATTACATTTGCTTCATGATTTCTCTCCTGTTCTCCATCTCTTTGTTTCTTTGGAGCTCTGCAGTCTTTCTTTAGATGTCATTTTTTCCCACAATTCCAACACTCTATCTTTCCAAGTCTGGATTTGGATCTGCCCTTCCTAGAATTCTCACAGTTCCCTGAGCCCTTTCCTCTATCCTTTTGTCTTCCCCTGTTCTCCCTGTTCAACGCATTACCTGATGTCTCACCTGTGCTTTTCCGTCGCATTTCCTCACTAAGGATAACACCAACAACATCATCAAATTTTAAAGTATTTGAACCAGAGACAGAGTTACTTACAGCCATGACCAAGCCATTCCATTTTCTGGCAATGAGCACAAGATTAGAAGAGCCCTAACCTCATCATCAAAGTCCATTTTTTACAGAACTTAGTTGATTAGTAACCGTATTAAATTCATTTAAATGATCAGCAATAAACCCACCTTCCGACATCTTCATATTAAATAATCTCTTCATTAAAAATATCTTATTGGACGCTGAGGGTTTTTCATACAATTTGGCCAACGCGTTCATCAAACCCTTCGTTGTCTTTTCTTTCGAGATATTGAAAGCCACCGACGCTGCCAGGCTCAGCCGTATCGTTCCTAGAGCCTTTCTATCAAGAATCTCCCATTCTTCGTCCTTCATGACCGCCAGCTTCTTTGCTACTTCGCTCAATGGTAGGAATAGATCCTTCTGATATAAATAATCTTCCATCTGCATCTTCCATAATTGCTAGTTTTGGCCGTTAAATTTCTCGACCCTAAACTTTCCATCTTCCGACATTGCTCCCACTTGAACCAGGAACCCTCTTTTCCTGCGAGTTACCTTACGCTCTGATACCAGTTGTTAGAAAAACAAGACCGCAGAGCAATAAAATAAAACAAATGCAGAAACAAAACACAAAATATACACAATGCAAGAGAGACACAGATTTATGTGGTTCACCCAGTGTGGGCTACATCCACTAGAGAAATTGCCAGGTCCTTTCTTTATTATTATCCAACAAAATGAATGGATACAACCTACAACAAAACCCGCTGTAACTTCCTCTTCTTTCTCTCACAATCTCCTCTCTCAGAATACAATACTCGCCAACCTACATAGCTGCAATACATTTCCCTCATAAAAGAGGGTTGCCTTCTAGGGCAAAAAACCCTAACATAATCTTTATCATTAGATCTGTGACCTTATAATGAACAGTCCAGATTTACAATGAAATTACAATATACTTTTACAAGGCAATTTTTGCTTCAGGGGCCCACTTGCCCCCAGACCCCCCAGCCAGGGGGATATCCCTTCCGGCCCTCGCAGAGGGGGTACCCCCCCTCTGCACTCCCCCGCGTGGAAGAGTGTACATACTTCTGGGATGTAAATACTTCATGGGGTATAAACACGGTTGAAAGTAAAAGACCTCTAAATCAGGAAGATAATCAGGCTCCACAACCAACATTGTTAAGGAAGCTAATTGCTAATAAACGTTGCATGCAGGATGAACCTCTTCAATAGAGGAATCCATGGCCGTAATAACGTGGGAAAAGGGAATTAGATCAGAGGGCCTAGAAGGCCAAGATTCTCAATACATTTTGATGCAGATCCACAAGAGTTAAAGCAGCTCTTCCAAGCTAGATTTTTCAACTGGATTGGATAAGGTGTAGTCCAACCTAGGCCAGAAAGACCTCCCTTCCAACCCCAACATGTCTCTGGTATCCCTATCCCCTCTCATGTTTCATTACAACCTGAAGTTCCTGAGAATGACAGATGGAAAGAGATTGTTCACCCAATAATCTCCCAACATCGTGGCTGGCCCAATTTGTCTCTACCTGATCCTCCTCCACCGGTTAAATTGAATGTCCAAATTTCCCCTGCACACTCACCTGTACAGTCCGTGCATGCAAGCAAAAGACTCAAAACCGAAGCCCATTGTTGAGGAAAAGATATGAAATGATCTTAAACATTTTCAGATCCTGCTTGGCTAAAGAAAGATAGACGAGAATATCACCATATGTTTATAGCCATCAAAACTGATATCCTAATTCACAAGTATTGTTTGCAAGTGCTTAGGTTGTTTTTTTATAATTAAAAGCTTGCTGAAAAAATCATTTTTTTTTATGTAATTTTCTTAACATATCAGATGTTGAAATAAATATAGAGACAGAAGTAAAGACACCAAGGCAATGATCAACATGTATGAGACATAAAACAATCATTTATTTTATTCCAATTCATCAAATAATCGTTCTCTTTACAAAATTTCCTGAGGAAGTTTTGGACCAAAGTCAAACTTAGACTTCCCCGATGAAACATACAAAAGGACTTCTGACAAAATATAAAAAAATTGAACTTGAAAAGATGGATCAACTTGCCACAGATTGCTGCTCACTAGACTCTGCACAATATCCTTTGTCAGTCATGAAAACTAATTCACAAACAAACAAGTCTACATAGACTATCAAAGATAGATCAACACCTCTGAAAAACAAGTGTCTGAATGATGTAATTCAACCCTGAATCTTGTTGTCTACAATAAGACCCTGCTATCATAAAAAATAATTAGGCTTGTAATGAATTAAAAAATGAATTAAAACTGAACTATCTGAACACAAACTCAAAGAGCAAACCTTAGTATGCTTCTCCTTCTATTCTCGACTTGTTCCTCCCTTGCCTTTTGCCTTTATAGCAATTTAAAATTGGTTGAAGTAGTTGAACTACTTCATTAGTTAAGTTAGCTAAAACTCAACCAACTTTTAGTTAGGGGGAAAAATAATAAATCATAATAAGGGTTATTAAATAAATAATAACTAGTAAGTGGGACCCCTTGTGACTCCCTTTAGTTTTTAACAATCATAACACAACTAGTTCATTAAACAAAACATCCCTCCTTGTGACTCCCATCATCAGATTCACATTTGACAATTTATCTCAATGATATTTGCAATTATTTCCAAAATATATTACTCATATATGCAAAAAGTATGTTGTCCAAAATTTATGAAGTCAATTGTTCTCAACAATAAATAAATAAATAAAAACTTAAAATCCATATTTCCCACTCTGAGATGAAATCCTTCCCTTGTTGTTGCTTCCACCTTTTGATCTCCTTGAATTTGCATTTGGTTGTACTGAGCCTTTAGGCCTAATCTCGCTGATCACATGAGAGCAATTATTCCTCAAATGCATCTGGGAGGACACAGATTTATCAGAGCCATTGGAGGGTGAGGAAGGGGCCACAATGGATTTTCCTTTGTCAGGGGCATGGTGGGCCTCCTTTTTCAACCTTTTACTTGCATGGGAAGACTGAACTGGTGAGTGGGCAGGGACAATTTGGATAATTTGATTGATATGTGGGGGAGCAAGTAAAGACAAATTGGGCCAGCCACGATGTTGGGAGATTGTCGGGTGGACACTCTCTTGCCATCCATTGTTTTTGGGAACCTCGGGTTGTAGGGAGACATGAGGGTGCACAGGGATACCAGGAACCTGTGGAGCTTGGAAGGGGGGCCTTTCAGGCCTAGGTTGGATGACTCCTAGCCCAATCCAATTAAAAAATCCAGCTTGAAATAACTAGCCTAACTCTTGCGAGTCAACATCAAAGTGAATGGAGAATCTTGGCCTTCTAGGGCCCTTGTTCCAATTACCTCTTCCTCGGTTACCTCTGCCATGGATACCTCGGCTGAAAAAGCTCATTCCTATTAGCAAATAGTTTATTTCACAACCATACATGACAACTCCTTTTAAAATATGAAATAAAATTTGGCTCGACAACATATCAAACTCATGCAATCCAATCCATACAAATTGTTTAATCGTTTTCAATGAGCAAGGGGTGAATAAAGGTTTTGGGATATGAGAGGGGGTCGTATTGAACGAAAAATGTTAAAATGAGGGGGAAAATATCATGGTTACTGCTCATAGACAACAATCAACTATAATGTAAACCAAAGAACATATCATTGTAGTCCATCTGAGGAATTGCGATTTCAAACTGTTACAACACAGATTTCCTCTTAACTATAATTAAATTTTATGAACACAGAGCGAATAATGAATATGGGAAGGCAAGGGGATTGTAATTAGCGAAAAGTGAAATAATGGCAGGGAAAAAGAGCGGATATTATTCATAAAATCAATTAAGTAATCCATCAATTATGTATTTAATGCGATCGATCCAACACTAATTGAATAGTTATTGTAATCAATTCAACAATTACTGTGTGTTAATTAAACCATTACTATGTGTTAAACTTGCTCACTGTTCACATTTAAATCCATACTTTTTAATGACTTTGGTGGGATTTGTGGTAGATTGGACATGGATATGGTGGCTATATAAGCTACCAATCACTAACGAAGATGAAGACTGAGAGGAGGAAGCACTTCCAGTGCCACCAAAGCCACCACTAGATGCCATCTTGTGGAAGATAGTTGAGGGATACAAAGATGAACTGGATGAATCAGACACAATTCTACTTAGAGCACACTTTGTTGGGCTGAAAACACAACGTTCCTTCTTCCTATTTCAAGAATGGGATTAATTTCAGGTGATAAGCCTCGTCTTCTTCTAGAAGGTTACTGCTGATTTCTAGGTTGTCTATGTCTAGCTTCCCAACGTTCTTGGGAACTAATATCTCGTTCAATTGCTGCCCAAGAATGATTAAGCTCAACTAAAGTATTGACAGTGTCTAAAATGATGTTGAACAAATTCAAAGCAATGTTGGTCTAATCTTGAAGACCGGGCTCAATATTGGGCTTCCTTGCAACAGACACAGTCATTAAGAAATAGAATAGTCAAAGAATCAATATCAGAAAAATAGATGTATTCGATGCTAATCAAGCATAAAAATAACCCGAGAGATATTGAATATCTTCCTAGTATGGCCGCCAAATAAATGTTGAGGAAAAAATATGAAATGATCTTACTCAAACATTTTCAGATCCTGCTTGGCTAAAGAAAGATAGACAAGAATATCACCCTATGTTTATAGCCATGAAAACTGGTATCCTAATTCACAAGTATTGTTTACAAGTGCTTAAGTTGTTTTTTTATAATTGAAAGCTTGCTGAAAAAATCATTTTTTATGTAATTTTCTGAACATATTAGATGCTTAAATAAATATAGAGACAAAAGTAAAGACACCAAGTCAATGATCAACACGTATGAGACATAAAACAATCCTTTATTTCATTTCAATTCATCAAAGAATCGTTCTCTTTACAAAATTTCCTAAGGAAGTTTTGGACCAAAGTCAAACTTAGATGTCCCTAATGAAACACACAAAAGGACTTCTGACAGAAAATAAAAAAAACTAAACTTAAAAATATGGATCAGCTTGCTACAGATTGTTGCCCACTAGACTCTGCACAATAGCCTTTGTTAGTAATGAAAACTAATTCACAAACAGACAAGTCTACACAGACTATTAAAGATAGATCAACACCTCTGGAAAACAAGTGTCTGAATGATGTAATTCAACCTTGAATATTGTTGTCTACAATAAGACACTGCTATCATAAAAAAAATCTAGGCTTGTAATGAATTAAGGAATGAATAAAAACTGAACTATCTCAACACAAACTCAAAGAGCAAACCTTAGTATGTTTCTCCTTCTATTCTCCACTTATTCCTCCCTTGCCTTTTTCCTTTATAGCAATTTAGAATTGGTTGAAGTAGTTGAATTACTTCATTAGTTAAGTTAATTAAAACTCAACCAATTTTTAGTTAGGGGGAAAAGTAATAAATCATAATAAGGGTTTGTAAATAAATAATAACTAGTAGGTGAGACCCCTTGTGTCTCCCTTTAGTTTTTAACAATCATAACACAACTAGTTAATTAAACAAAACATCCCTCCTTGTGACTCTCATCATCACATTCATATTTGACAATTTATCTCAATGATATTTGCAATTATTTCCAAAGTATATTACTCATATATCCAAAAAATATGTTGTCCAAAATTTCTGAATTCAGATGTTCTCAACAATAAATAAATAAATAAAAATTTAAAATCCGTATTTCCCACTCTGAGATGCAATCCTTCCCTTGTTGTTGTTGTCACCTTTTGATCTCCCTGAATTTGCCTTTGGCTATGTTGAGCCTTTAGGCCTAATCTCGCTAATCACATGAGAGCGATCATCCCTCAAATCCATCCAGAAGGACACAGATTTATCAGAGCCATTGGAGGGTGAGGAAGGGGCAACAATGGATTTTCCTTTGTCAGGGGCATGGTGGGCCTCGGTTTTCAACCTTTTACTCACATGGGAAGATTGAAATGGTGAGTGGGCAGGGGCATCTTGGATAATTTGATTGATAGGCGGGGGAGCAGGTAAAGACGAATTGGGCCAACCACGATGTTGGGATACTGTCGAGTGGACAATCTCTTGCCATCTGTTGTTTTCGGAAACCTAAGGTTGCAATGAGACATGAGGGGGCACAGGGATACCAGGAACCTTTGGAGCTTGGAAGGGGGGCCTTTCAGGCCTAGGTTGGACCACTCCTTGCCCAATCCAATTAAAAAACCCATCTTGAAATAGCTGGCCTAACTCTTGCGAGTCAACATCAAAGTGAATGGATAATATTGGCCTTCTAGGGCCCCTGTTCCAATTACCTCTTCCTCGGTTACCTCTGCCATGGCTACCTCGACTGAAAAAGCTCATTCATGTATGTATGATTGATTAGAAAATAGTTTCTTTAACAACTCCTTTTAAAATATGACATAAATTTTGGCTCAACAACTATTAGACTCATGCAATCCAATCCATACAAATTGTTTAATCGTTGTCAATGAGCAGGGCGTGAATAAAGGTTATGGGATATGTGAGGGGGTTGTATTGAGCGAAAATGTTAAAATGAGGGGAAAAAGATTATGGTTACTTCTCATAGACAACAACAATCGACTGTAATGTAAACCAAAGAACATATCATTGTAGTCCATCCGAGAAACTACGATTTCAAACTGTTACAATACAAAGTTCCTCTTAACTGTAATTAAATTTTAGGAACATGGAGTGAATAATGAATATGGGAAGGTGAGGGGATTGTAATTAGCGAAAAGTGAAATAATGGTGGGGAAAAAGAGCAAATATTGTTCATAAAATCAATCAAGTAATCCATCAAACAATTATGTATTTAACGCGACCGATCCAAGACTAACCAAATAGTTATTGTGATCAATTCAACAATTATTGTGTGTTAATTTAACCATTACTGTGTGTTAAACTTGCACACTGTTCACATTTAAATCCTTAACACTTACTATTACAGAGTGCCATCATACTCAAAGTAATATGATTCCCAAACAACCTATATAAAAAATCTTGTTTCCTTTCATTTCTTCTATTTAATATTAGAACGAAATTCCAATGAACACGGTCATTTGTATCGACTCTATTCAACATCCAAACCATCAACCATTGTCATAAATTAATCCTTCAAATCAAACACAGATACAAGTTCTTTTAAAATCGTGCCCTATTCCATTCCTCAATTCAATTTAACAATTTAAATTGAAATGAGACCATACTGTTATAAAACCCGTGCACATCTCTGACATGATGAACGATATCCATAAAACATACACAACAAACAACCAAGACACACCTATCATGATTTTAAATTGCAATATTCCTGATTGACAATTTAAACACACAGTAACAACAACCATCATTTCAACTTGACCATGCTGTAGGAAACCCACACAGACCAACGCATCATGCAAGAAGCATCGTTGTGACTTAATCAACCATAAAATAATTTTGGGTTAACAATCCAATTGTTACAACATAAGAGACACCGACTGTGTATCCAATTCCATTTCTCAAATCAACCAATTAAACATGTCGAGCTATCAATTCAATTGTTATTATAAACAATGCAGCGACTACCTACCAATAATAAAAACCACTGTCAATGCTATTAACAAAGACAGACCAATAATCACCATTGTCGACGCTACTCCACCAATTCATCACAGTCAACAATATACCTGACGGGTTCATTATCAAAAACGGGTTTTGAATAATCAAGGGCTCGCTCTGTGGAACCAACACAAGGAGACTGGAGTTGACCACCAAGAATAGGTGATAAACCTTCGAGACAACACAGTGGACACATAGGCCATATCACCAATAGTGTTGTAAGATAGGGTGACAGTTCACCATGTAGGAGAGACTATGAACAGAGGAGCAGAGGCTTCTTATTGGCACGTAATAACACCGAGAACACGCAGGGCATAACCCTCGTGGTTTTCCCCAATCAATCCGAATAATGCTGATATAAAACAAAGCCATGAAATAACAATCAATCTTAAAGAAAGCCCCTTGGCATAATAGCCATCATAACCAACTATGCATACACCAATAGCATAAACGAGTCCATACCCAGGTGAAACGATATGCAATGACACAAGGTGGTTCGAAATCAAACCCAACAACCCCATAACAACAAATACGAATGGGTATGGTGACAAGAACTGTCTGGAGACAACCAACAAGTCTGGACTGAATGAACCCTCCAATAAAAACCCATAAAGACAACATAGAGCCTTCATGGATTCCACTACTTAGAAAAATCAACGAAATCGTGACTTCAACTATCCAATCTTTCATTTACAGTGAATACACACAACCAACCATTCCAGAGAAATACCACAAGTTTACATAGTTGTCAGTCTCAAGAAAAGCACAGACCAATACATCACCGAGCCAACATCAATTTCATAATCAGAGCGAGTTCATGGATGGTGAAAAAAACATACCTCTAACCAAATAGGCTTAAAAATGCGAGCTTCGCCGAGCAGTTTTTCTCTCACCTGAAAATCAGAGCTTAACCACAATGAACAACAATTGAACAATAGCCAAGATAGGGTGACAGCCAGTGGGAGAGGTATGGAGTGACGTGCAATAAATGCACGCCACTTCCATCATTTTCTCATTCAATTACTTAGTACACACCAACCATCCCTCCATTAATCCATTCAATTACTTAGTACACACCAACCATCCCTCCATTAATCCATTCAATTAATCTATGCATCGAAACTAACATCCATTACTTGCCAAATGCACCACCCCATATCACATTTAACCATTGCCAACCATACCATAATGCATATCAAATGTGCTTTCATATAACTCAATAAATTGTATAGCCACTACAATGGTTAGTTAGGACTAACACTATTTGTTTAATTTAATGCATAAAGTGTAGCATAGTAACATAGTTTAGTTTCTTCCTTAGATTTTTCCAAAGGTCTCTTTTCACTTGCTCTTATTTCATGTTATAACTAACATGTGTCTTGTGCAGGTACAACATGTGATGATTCATGGCTTAAATAGTAATGCCATAACCGTGAGTATAATCTATTCATATAAAATTTAGAGCTTAGAGCAATGAAAACCCACACATAGCATGCATTATCCATCTGCCATTATCTCGCAAATAAAACCAAGATTTCATCAATCGTATAAAACCTTGTAAGTAGTGTCGAACAACCGCATAAACATCAAATAAGAACCAGATCTGATCCTCCAATCTACAAGGGGGTCCCACCTACTAGTATAATATATATATTTAGCTTATAATAATAGGCTTTAACAATACTTTGCGAGCAAAATCCTCATTGCGATTTTTATCATCAACACCCACCACATGCATGACAAAGGAAAAACTGTTGTTTCCCCCGCCTCTCCCTCAAGTGATTCAACCAAATCTGTTTCATCCCGCATGCACTTGAGAGATGATTGTTCCCATATTATCAGTGAGATCAAGCCTCAAAGCTCCACACAACCTAAGGCTAATTCAGAAAAGTCAAAGGGAGACCGAAACAACAAAGAGAAAATTGTCTCCCAAAGTGGAAAATATGATTTTTGAGTACATTTTATTATTGATTTGTTGAGAACATTGACTACTGAAGTTTTGGACAACATACTATTTTTTGGATATTTTGGATATTATATGTCTGGATATGGTTTAAAATATCATTGATATTTAATTTTCAAATGATGAGAATGATTATGGGAGCCACAAGGAGGGATGTAAGGAGGGATGTGTTTGATTGACTAGTTATATTTATTTTTGTTAAGAAACTAAAGGGAGTCACAAGGGGTCCCACCTACTAGTTATTATTTATTAAAAGGTCCTTATTATTTTTATTATATTAATTCTTCCCCTAACTAAAAGTTAATTGAGTTTTAGTTAACTTAACTAAAAGAAGTAGTTGAGCTATTTCAACTAATTCGGGATGCATAAAAGAAAAATGAGAAGGAAGAACAAGACGAGAATAGAAGGAGAAAGCATACTAAGGTTTGCTCGTGAGTTTTATTGCGATAGTTCAGTTTTTATTCATTCTTCAATTCATTAAAAGCCTAATTCTCTTTTATGACAACAGGGTCGTATTGTAGACAACAAGATTTAAAGCTGAATTACATCATTCAGACACTTGTTTTAAGAAATGTTGATCTATCTTTGATAGTCTGTGTATATTTGTCTGTTTATGAATTAAATTTCATTACTGATAAAGGATATTGTGCAGAGTCGAGTGGGCAACAATCTGTGGTAAGCTAATCCATCTTTTAAAGTTCAAATTTTTACTTTATGTTATAAGTCCTTTTGTATGGTTTTCATCGAGGACATCTAAGTTTGGCTTTGGTCTACACTCCATCAGGGATTTTGTTAAAGAGAACAATTCTTTTGATTTCTTGGATTGAATTAAGTGATTGTTATTCTGTCTCATCTGTGTTAATATGTGACTTGGTATTTTTTTTTTGTCTCCACATTTACTTTCGCATATGTTATATTCAGAAAATTATATAAAAATGTTGAATTTTACAACAATTTTTTATTTTTAAAAATCAGCCTAAGCCCTTGTAACTAATACTTGTGGATTAGGAAGCAAATTTTGAGGCTATAAACATAGGGTGATATTCCCATCTATCTTTCCTTAGCCAAGAAAAATCTGAAAATGCTTGAGTAAGATTATTTCATATCTTTTCCTCAACACCAGCTTCATGCTGAAGATTTCCAGCCTAGTGTTGATGTTGATGATGCTCCAGCCTTCGTGTTGTGATACTGTTGTTGTTGATGATTCTCTAGCCTTCGTGTTGTGATGTTATTGTTGTATCAACCTTGTGATGTTATTGATAATGATGATGATGTATTAGTGTTACACTAATCCATGTTGATGTAGATGGTGATGATGTCATTCCAACTCCCTACTGTGGATGATGATATTGATGATGAGAAAAACTTTCGATGATTTATAGATATGTCAGTCAGTGTTCCATATGTTGTTGATGTTTCTGCCCCCTCTCTCTCCTGATGATGTTGTAGAATACCCTTCTTGTTAGGGGTGAGTGTTGAAATATTGTAACTGCAAAGAGTATTCTATTTATTATTGAGTTATTATTCATTAGATCAATCCCCTTTTGTGGATTGATCATGTCAGGCATTGTAATTCACCAAATCCCCTTTTGTGGATTGGTCATACCCTAAATATATTATGCAAATTGAGAAGTCGGACCCCAGGCTAATTAAAGTGGTTTTAAACACTAAGAAGACAAGTCGACCCTGCCCAGTGAAGAGACACCTTTCCAGCACCTGCCAGTTTGTATAAATACAGGAAGTCAATGCCTCATTTGATCACTCACTCGTTCATTCATCTAGTGTGTAGGTTTGGTAGCTGTAGTTGGGAGAGGATGGAAGAGAGGGGCACATTTCTCAATGTTGAATATTCTCTAGTGTTTGGTTTATTATCTTGGTGTTGTATTGGCTATCTATATTAAGGAAGTTTTTGCTGGGTTTTCTCCCCCATGAGGGTTTCCCAGGATAAATGTTGTGTATCTTGTGATTGTGTTTCTCTCAGTTATCCTATCTATGGTATGGTTATCTAGTAAATTGAAAAGAAACCTAATAATATCTTAAACCTTAACACTTGTGGTCACAAGTGTGGAAAAACTCCAAATCTTTAGGTCTCCAAGGGATTGGGCAAGAAATTGGGACGAATGTGTTGCAGAGTTGAAAAAGGCCCATATTCGTCTTTCGAAGGAAGAAGACGATCTTGTTTGGATTAGCAATAAGACATGAGAAACTTATGAGGTGAAGCTAGGCTACCAGATCTTGATGTCAATAGAAAATGGTCCTCCAGTAGGGTCGTGGGACAAAATTTGGAAGGTTAGGGACCAAAAAAAGAACAAAAATTTTATGTGCTTGGACTTACAAAATAAGGTACTTACCTCAGAGGCCATGCAAAAAAGAGAAACCCAAGGTCATGGGATCTATTCACTTTGCTTTAGAGCAGAAGAAACCATAACACACCTTTTTGTCTGTTGTGTATTTGTTAAACATGTGTGGAAATATATAAGCCATTGGTTGAGTCGAAGATATCTTTGGAATGAGCACTCTATTGAACTCTATTTGAAAATTTGTTATCGACATTCATATCTCAAACAATATAGAGTCATTCCTTATATGGTCTTGTGGGGTTTATGGCTAGCCCGAAATGGTACAATATTTGTTGTACAAAAATACCTACTTTTCAAGTATCCTCACAAGGAGTGGCACTCTTCAACTTTTGTAGGATTGATCCTTGTCATAAACCTCTGAGATTGATTGGGGAATTGTTAATAGATAAAAGATACAGTTGGGGATTCTTTGATGGGGCTTGTCAGGGGCTGGAAAATCTCTGTGGCCCAGATGAAATTTTATAATACTCAAATACACATTTTACTACCTTCAAGGTGAAGATAGATAGGGGGAAAAATAATCTTGCAAAATTGATGGCGCTAAAAATCCTTCTAAAAATATCATATGACTGTGGGATCCGATAGCTATAGGTTTTTGATGATTCTTCTATGATGTTCAATTGGTTACAGGGTTCACTACAAATCATAAACATGGATTTGGTAGTAGTATCAATACACATGAAGGAGATCACTGTTGTTTTTTCCAAGTTCAACATAAACCATGTCTATCGTTAATTGAATGAAAAGGAAGATGACCTCTCAAAGGAAGGCCTCACAATAACTTTGGGTGAACTGCACTTTGTGGAAACTTTTGAAGGCATAATTGATAATGTTTATGCCATTATTATAGTTCTTTGCATTTCAATAGATAAGAGCATCATAAGAACAAGATCACTGAGAAATACACATTCACAAGAGATACAACATTTATCCTCGGAAACCCTCTAGGGGAAGAAAACCCAACAAAAACTTCCTTATCATAAATTGCCAATACAATGTCAAGAGATAACTCAAACCAATACCAAAAGTCCTCTCCAAAATATGTGCCACTCTTCTCCCTCTTTCCAACTGGTAAGTTTCAGCTTGCCTCTTAAGAATGAACAAGTGAGTTGTGTGATAAAGTGAGGCACTAGCCTCTCTATATATACAAGATTGGCACGTGTGAAGGGTCTTCACTGGCAGGGCCAACCTCTCACTCTGGGTAGGTAAACCCACCTTTATTATATTTCTGGGTCTCAATAATCACTGTTGAGACCGACTTCTTATTATGCCTATTACAATTGTCTGTTGACCAATCCGCAAAAGGGGATTTGGTCCTAATACAATTACCGACATGATTAATCCACAATGGAGATTAATCCTATGAATAAAATAACAACAACAATAATAATACTCTTTGCAGCTACATTATTTCAACACTCCCCCTTAACAAGAAGGGTATTCTTCAACAACATTAGGCGAGAGAGGTCTGCATCATCCATGGCATCAGGAGGACAGTATCATCAATATCATCTTGAAACATTGTCTAGCATATTTACGAGTCATCGGAAGTTTTCTTCATCGGCAACATCATCATTCTCGAAAGAATGCCATCATCATCTGCATCGATATGTATCAATAAAACTGATACCTCATCACAGCACTAGGCTGGCACATCACAGTACTACACTGGCTCAATGTCACAGCTGATAAGCTAGTAGCTCAGTGTCAGTCACATCTTGCTTTACGTCTAACAACTAGCTCAAAAGAAAGGTATACATCATCATCTTGCTTTACGTCTAACAACAAGGTCAGAAGCAAGGAATCATCTTGCTTTACGTCTAACAACTAGGCTAGAAGCAAGGAACACATCATCATCTTGCTTTACGTCTAACAATGAGGTCAGAAGCAAGGAATCATATTGATTTATGTCTAACAACTAGGTCAGAAGCAAGGAACACATCATCATCTTGATTTATGTCTAACAACGAGGTCAGAAGCAAGGAATCATCTTGCTTTACGTCTAAAAACTAGGTCAAAAGCAAGGAATCACACAACGTCGTGCTTTACGTCTAACAGTGAGGTCAGAAGCAATGACTCATCTTGCTTTACATCTAATAGCGAGGTTAGAAGCAAGGAATACACAACGTCTTGCTTTACGTCTAACAACGAGGTCAGAAGCAATGACTCATCTTGATTTACGTCTAATAGTGAGGTCAGAAGCAAGGAATATATATACACTCCCCCATTCAGGGAGGATCCTTTCGGACTATACCAAGCTTATCTAGAAAGTGTTCAAACTTTACACGAGATAAAGGTTTGGTCAACACATCAACAACATGTTCATCCGTGTTAATGTACTGGAGCTTCAAGGCTCCTCTCTATACCATGTCACGAATGAAATGATAGCGGATTTCTATGTGCTTCGACCTGTTGTGGAATACATGATTCTCTGTCATCTTTATGCAGCTCTGGTTTTCACATAGAATCATGATTGCTCTCATCTCCAAGTCAAATAGGCCAGTCAACAACTTTCGAAGCCATATAGTTTCACAGCTAGCAGAACATGCAGCAATGTACTCTGCTTCTGTTGTGCTGAGAGCAATACTGGATTGCTTCCTACTCTGCCACGAGATCATGGTTGATCCCAAACTAAAACAACAATCAGAAGTTCTTTTTCTGTCAGCAACGCTTCCTGCCCAATCTGCATCAGTATATCCACTCAATGTGAAGTCATGATCTTCATCATAGCTGAAACCATAATCCATTGTACCTTTAAGGTACCTCATCACATGTTTTGCAACCACTAGGTGAACACATTTGGGCTCTACCAGAAACTGACTCAAGGTGTTCACTGCAAAACAAATGTCTGGTCTGGTGTTCGTCAGGTACATCAACGATCCAATAATCTGTCTATACAGTGTGGCATCTATCAAATCTGACGAAGTATCGACCAACAACTTCAACTTCGCTTCCATGGGTGTATTCATGGACTTACATTCTAGCATGTCGAATCTCTTTAAGATTTCGACCATGTACTTCCCTTGGTTAAGGAAGATCCTTTCTGGACTCTGCCATACCTCAAGGCCTAAGAAGTAATGCATTAGACCAAGGTCTTTCATTTCAAATTCTGTGGCAAGTCTCTTTTTACATTCAACGATGAGATTTTTTTCTCCAGTTGAGAATAAGTCATCCACATACAGTAGTAAGATTACTGGTTCATTATCCATAATTTTGAAGTAGAGATTTGATTCTGTTTTACTCTTGGTAATGCCTAAGCTCGTCAAGAAACTATCTATACGGCCATACCAAGCCCTAGGAGCTTGCTTCAACCTCAAATCCTTGGGGTTTCTCTATATACACTTCCTCTTCGATAACACCATTCAAGGAAGTTGTCTTCATGTGCATCTGGTGCAACTTCCATTTCATCTTAGCTGCAAGAGCTATTATGGTTCTGATCGAAGTGTATCTGGCCACAGGAGCGAATGTCTCTTCATAGTCAATGCCTTCCTTCTGGGAAAAGCCACGAGCGACAAATCTTGCTTTATATTTCTCAATACTTCTATCAACAACATGTTTTATTTTGAAAAGCCATTTTGATGATACCACATCCTTAATTTTTGGTCTGGGAACTATTTCCCATACATCATTCTTTATTATGGATTGGTATTCCTCTGTCATGGCATCTGCCCATTCCTTATTTTAAATGGCTTCTTCAAAGCATGTAGGCTCTTCATCTAGTAGATTACACATCAAAGACATGTAACTGGAGAATGGCTTTGGTCTTTTCACCTGTCTCGTGGTTCCTTCTAGAACACCATACTTCTCTTCATCTTGAATAAGCTCTCTTGCCCAAGTAGGCTTTCTTTTATGGGAGAAGGTCATTTGAGGAGGTTCTTGAACTTCTTTTATATCATGGTCTTCAGGAGTCTCCTCATCAGGGGAAGTTACGACTTCCCTTACAGGTTCTGCA
>ML777063.1:278158-294116 GCA_009831015.1 Picea engelmannii | reverse complement strand
TTCAGAAAGATTCTCTATCAAGGCTTTGAATTCCTTGAATTTACTGAATACTTCATCTTTAGATTTTAAGAAATATATCCAGGTCTTACGAGAATAGTCATCAATAAATGATACATAGTATACATACTCGCTAATGGAGGATGCTGGCATTGGGCCACACATGTTTGAATGAATGAGTTCCAATACTCCTTCTGCTTTGCTATCCCTCTTTGGAAAAGGGTTCTTGATATTCTTCCCTTGCGCACATCCATTGCATATGCCTTCTTGATAAACCTTGAGTTCTAGTAAACCTGTGACAACTTTTCATATGTATGGTAGTGCCTTGTAGTTTATGTGGGCCAATCTTCTATGCCAAAGATCGCATGAGTTTTCAATGGTATGGGTCATGGTAGTTTCTGGGTGACCCTTCAGCTTATATAAGCCATTTTCTTCATTTCCGATGACGATTGCCCTTAGCCCACATAAGAACTTCTCCATCTATGAAGGAAACTCTATAGCCTTTCTTGTCTAAAGCTGATATGGAGAATAAGTTCTTCTTCAATCCCGGTACATAGAGTACGACCTTCATTGTTATTGAGTTTTCTGAATCTAGTTTGTAGTTTGATTCTCCCATTCCCTTGATGGGATATTGGTAATCATCTCCAAGAGTCACTTTCTGAGAAAACTTATTTTCTGAAATGCAAGAGAGTATTTTTCTTACCTATCATGTGTTTTGATGCACCGCCATCAATGAGCCATGTGTCCTCTCCAGGTGATACAGATCCTGAGAGAGTTGAGATCAAGACATGGTCCTTAATCATCTTCATAGGTGGTTCTTCATCTTCGACTATGTGGGAATGTTTCCTTTTGTGCTTCCTCTTGTATTCTTCTCTTCTGTCTGGACAAGAATTCGCCTTGTGTCCCATCTCATCACAATGATAGAATTGTATGGATGAGATATCTCATCCCTTGCGTTGTCCTTTCTTCTGAAAATTTCTTGGATGAGATTCTTGGCTATTGAATTTGTTTGATGATTGAGGTTCACTATGAGATTCCCTTTTTAAGTAGGGTTTCTTCCTTCCTCCTTTTGTATGAGTAGCCAAGGCTTGATCATCATCCCTTGCTAATAGTGCTTCACGGTTGGCTACCCTTGTCTCTTCTTGGATGCATTCTTCCCATAGGCTCTCAAACTGTAGTTTCTCCTTTATGGCACATACCGACTGGATGAAAGCATCCCAAGGTCTTGTGAGACCATTTAGTGCCGTTATTACGAATTCATCTTCATCTATGGTGTCTCCAATCGCTTTTAACTGTTCTTTTATTTCTGAGATTCGGGAGAAATATTCTTGAATTATTTCTCCTTTCTGCCTCTTGGTATTCTTCAATTGAGATCTTAGGTTCATATTTTAGTTGATGTTCTTTCCTTCGTATAGTTTTATTAGAGAGTCAAACATCTCTTTCAGAGTTTTCTTAGATGATACATGCGGGATCAGGTGGTCTTTGATTGAATCTGCAATGATTCTTTGAGCCCCGATCGAGTCCTTCTGATGCTTCGCTTTCTCTATGGCATCTTCAGGTTCCTCCACTTCTTCTTTGATAAATCTTGCTAGGTCATTCTCTGAAAGGATCAGACCGATCCTATACTTCCAGGCACAGAAGTTGTCTATGCCTTCTAGTTTCTCAACAAGCTTTATGCTTGTAGACATCTTGTACTTGAGGCTATGAAAAATGACCAAAAATGAAAAAATGCTTAAAATCAATTTTTGACCTTACCAAGAGGTGCACTTGGCTGAGGTGAGTAGCCTGGTGTAGTTGGATCTGAGAAAATCCAACTTTTGTCCCTTCAAATATGATCTGCGGATTTCTGGACTGGTGCTTCTGGTACTGGTTTTCTGGTACTTTTGTGAAACTAGGGTTTCACTTTCCGGGAGATCTAGCCACTGAAAATGTGCGCTCTAAGTGCCAAAATGATCCTTGGGGGAGGGTGTAGCTTTATAGGTGGTTTTAGGGCTGAAAAGATTCACTTTTGAAAAACCCTAATTTGTAGGCATTGCAACAATGACGTTTTTCTCTTGCGAAATATGCTTTCTTCAGGTTGGCTCTGATACCATGTTAATGTTTATGCCATTATTATAGTTCTTTGCATTTAAATAGATAAGAGCATCATAAGAATAAGATCACTGAGAAATACACATTCACAAGAGATACAACACTTATCATGGGAAACCCTCTAGGGGAAGAAAACCCAGCAAAAACTTCCTTATCATAAATTGCCAATACAATGTCAAGAGATAACTCAAACCAATACCAAAAGTCCTCTCCAAAAGATGCACCACTCTTCTCCCTCTCTCCAACTGGTAAGTTGCAGCTTGCCTCTTAAGAATAAGCAAGTGAGTTGTGTGATAAAGTGAGGCACTAGCCTCTCTATATATACAAGACTGGCACATGTGAAGGGTCTTCACTGGCAAGGTCAACCTCTCACTCTGGGTAGGTAAACCCACCTTTATTATATTTTCGGGTCTCAATAATAACTGTTGGGGCTGACTTCTTATTCTGCCTATTACAATTGTCTGTTGACCAATCCGCAAAAGGGGATTTGGTCCTAATAAAATTATCGACATGATTAATCCACAATGGGTATTAATTCTATGAATAAAATAACAATAATAATAAGAATACTCTTTGCAGTTACATTATTTCAACAATAATTGTGGATACTAGAGAGGTTGTTTGATACACTCGTGGTTCCTTTTACATTGGTTTTTTGAACATGTAACAAAAAAAGAATCTATGAATGGTCAAGGTCTAATTTTTTGGTCATTTAAATAGTAGAAAATTAACAAAGAATTTTTAGCCCCTCGCTGGAGCAGCTGCGTTGTGCGACATTTTTTTTTAATCCGGGGAAGTTCTAGAATTCTAGACTTAGTTTTTTTGATACCACTTGCTAGCTCTGGTGCATTAGCACATGAATAATGTTCCTTCTGGTAATGAAAATAGAGTTGTTGATTAGGCCCTAAATGAAATAAAGATATGGATATTTAGTGCTTTAATGTCTAGTGTCACTTTCAACCATAATTTTACTTTTTGTGAGCAATTTTAAGATGACTAAATTCAATTTGATTCTCTTTCTCTAGGAAGCCATGGCAAAGTTTGAATTGAATCGTTCTTTGGAATTCAATTTGAAGCCCCAATACTTATATACTCACTTATATCAATAATCAATCAAAGATAATTGTTAACCAAAGTTAAGAATTAAGTTTTTATTTTCATGAAGGTTGGGGTGGGAATGAAGTTGTGTAAAAGCCTAAGTTAAATTAACACATCAAATTAAATATATAATAATTTGATTAAAACTATTTGGTATTTTAGATTTTTACAACCATAGAAATTTAATTTAATTAATCATAATAGACATCATCAAATCATTAGAAAAACAAATATATGAGAAATCATTTTCGAGATTATCTGCATAGAGTAGGTCATTATTATATGACCCATATCCATGAGTATTACTTGCAACTGACCAATTTTTCATGATTTTGAATAGTCCAATTAGCATTCATTGTGTTGGGTGATGCTCAGAGGGGTGAAGAAGTGGGATTGAAACTAGAAAAATGAATCACATAGCGTCAATCATCACCTTTGGGCTTGCACACAGTAACCATGACTTCTCAGGAGGTGACCCATCCCAAGATTCCTCTGGCTCAAGCGCACTTAACTCTGTAGTTTTCCCCACAACCAAGCTCACTTAACTTGCTACCCTATTTGCAAAACCTTAGCAAGTATTGTGCCTTATGAACTATTTAGTGAGAGTTCCCTTCACTCTTTTATTTAAGCATCGAGTGGCTTCCACAATCCAACATATGAGATATCATTTTTAGGATTATTTGTGTAGAGTAGGTCATTAATCTATGACTCATATTCATGACTATTAGTCACAACTGACTAATTTCTCATGATTTTGAATAGTCCACTTAACACTCATTACATTGGGTGATGCTCACAGGGGTGAAGTGGGATTGAAACCCGTGAAATGAATCACATAGTTCCATTCATCACCTTAATGGCTTGTACCTAGTAACCATGACCTCTCGAGAGGTGACCCATCCCAAGAATCCTCTAGATCAAGCATGCTTAACTGTGGTGTCTTCCCCACAACCAAGCCCACTTAGCTTGCTACCCATTTGAAAAACCTTAGCAAGTATTGTGCCTTATGAACTATTCAGTGAGAGATCCCTTCACCCTTTTATCTAAGAATCAAGGGGCTTTTGCAATTCAAGGGAACCCTTCTATTTAAGCATGGAGGGGCTTCCACGGTTTAGGGGAGATCTCATTGAATAATTCATAAAGAACAATAATTGCTAAGGTTTGGAAAGTGGGGTAGCAAGCTAAGTGGACTTGGTTGTGGGGAAAACTCCATAGTTAAGCATGCTTGAGCTACAGGAGTCATGGGATGGGTCACATCGGAGGAAGTCCTGGTTACTAGGTGCAAGCTCCAAAGATGATGATTGACGACATGTGATTCATTATGCTACTTTCAATCCCACTTATTCACCTCTGTGAGCATCACCGAATGCAGTGAGTGCTAAAGGGACTATTCAAAATCACAAGAAATTGTCCAGTGACAACTAATACTCATGGATATGAGTCATATATTAATGACCTACTCTATGGAGATAATCCTGAAAATGATATCTCATGTGTTGCATTACGGGAGCCCCTCGATGCTTAAAAACAAACATGATTTTTAGGAATGAATTCCTCATCATTATTGTCAGGGAAGGGATGGCACAAAATAACTCCACACTTGATGTGTTTGGCATTAACATGATAGGTTAGTAAATATACAATAAATGACTATTGGTCTTCCATAACTGAATACGTTTCCTATCACCTACGACTATTCATATTTACAATATGTTACAAGTAACACATTCATGAAGGATTGTGTGTCCAATATTCCCCCCCTTAATTTGAAGGGGTATGTGTGTGAGTCCAAGCATCATTATGAACTTCTCAAATTTTTATTTTCCAAGCACTTTGGTGAAGATGTCTACAACTTGCTCATTTGTGGAACAATATCTCAAATGAATTTTTCTTTTCCAAGCGCTTTGCTTGGTTCGATCATGGAATCTAGGATTCTTGGCCAACTTGATTGCATAAGTGTTGTCAACTAGAAGAGGAGTAGAATTTACTTGTTTCTCCTGCAAATATTCAAGTATTTTCCTGAGCCACACAATCTCTTTTGTCGCTTCTACAGTTGCCACATATTTTGCCTCTGTTGTGGAATCTATTGGGACTAATTGTTTGTGTGATCTCTAGGAGACGATTGTTGATCCAAGACTCCTGAGATAACCTAAAGTTGACACTCCATTTTCCTTATCCCCATCAAAGTTTGAATCAGAATATTCGATCAGGTTGAAGTCATCTACATTAGAGTACTTGATTCCAAAATCTTGAGTTCCTTTCAAGTATTTTAGAACTCTCTTTGTCGCAGACCAATGTCCTTCACAAGGCTTTTGCAAGAACCTAGAAATAATCCCAACAACAAATGAAATGTTTGGTCTGGTGGTAGTACTATAGATAAGACTTCCTACAAGTTGTCTATACTTGGTTGCATTCTCAAATTGACTCCCTTCTTTTGATGTGAGCTTCAAGTTTTGTTCCATTGGAGTAGAAACAAGATTGCAGTCATCCATGCCAAACTTGTTCAATAGTTTTCCAATGTACTTCTTTTGGGAGATGAATATGTACTTTGGATTTTGTATCACTTCAATGCCCAAATAATAGAGAAGATGTCCCAAATCTGTCATCTTGAAGCCTTTCTTCAACTCTTTATTTATGGATGCAATGTAATTCTCATTGTTCCCTGTTATGAACAAATCATTTACATATTCTACAATGTATACAAAAAAATTTCCAACTTTCTTGACAAACAAAGTTGCATCGTCAAGATTGAAATGATTGAAATTTAATTTTAGAATATGCTCAGTTAACTTTTCATACCATGCTCATGGTGTTTGTTTTAGGGAATATTTATGGGGCTATGGAGTCAATCCTTGAAAACAAAAGAAAACAATGCTAGGTAGATAGAACTCCTCAGAGGAACAAAGGCTAAATAAGGTGATGAACTTCAGTGTTGAGTTTGATTATGTAGGGTGAAAGAAGAAAAGAAACACATAACAAAACCAGAGCATCACAAAGGATGAATTATGACCTTAGTTAAGAAGATAGACAAAATTTAAATCTGTTAAGTATAGAGCACCATTAGATGAATTCTGGACTTTTAATTTACCAATTTAAAGAGAAGAAAAGTGCTGATGAAAATAAGTACACAAGGAATACATACAAAGAAGAGTACAATATTCAGATCACCACCATTAGAATTTTTTTCATAAGGAATTCAGGACTTACACATTTGTATTTCGTTTAGATTCATAAAATTACATTGAGGATCAAAATGCCTATAATTCTGTCCGCGCTTTATACATTAAAATAGTCCATATATATAGAAAACTAAAGCTACACTTAATTGTTAGGAGTCAAACTACTATCTCCTAGAGTTATGGATTTGGTTGTTTTCAAAGAGAACAACCTCTACAAAAATTGCCAAAAATAGAAAACCTGATTTTCCAATCATAACAAAACCAAAATATCATTTACAATCATAAATCCTTGAGTGAATTTCAACCATATGGTTGTGATCAGTCATCATATGTACTGATGGACAACACTGTCACCTTTGTGTAGTAAATTCTAGTTTTTGTTGCGCAACAGATCTTCATGCTGAGGTTGCTTGCATGAATCCAGTTGGCAGTAAAGGCTGGGATTATTCAATTTTTCCTTATCTTTTTTATCCAATTTCACTTGTAGTCGTAAGGTCTTGTTTTCCTTTCTCAATGACAAGTTTCGTCTCTTTAAACTTCTCACCTGTCCCAACAAAGTTGCATTCCTCTTCAATTTTGATTGAGCATCATAGATGGTTGCACATGCATCGTCTATAGCTGGTCTGCACTTCTTGTAATGTTTCATGATCCCTTCCTCTGATATTCTTTTTTCCTCCTTGAGCTTAATGATCTCATCTTGAGCTTCTCTTATCTTCTTTTTCAACCATTTTATATTCTTTTATCCTCCTGTTGGTGAGGTAGGATATCTATGACCTGCTTTACTCTGTAGTGCTTGTGCTTCATGAGTTATTTTTGTTAGCTTCCTCTTCAATTCTCTGTTCCCCTGATAGAGTTGGGCTACAACATGTTGAGCTTTCTTGAGTTGTTGTTTCACCTCCTTGATATTTTCATCTTTCTCACCTGGTTCCACTTTATTCTCATCAATCTCCTGAGCTACACATTCAACAAAATCTGTCTGAATTGTGGGTATGGGAAACCTCCAGGCAGAGGACCTGGTGCACGGTTTATTGGGAGCTTGTGTCTCCTCAGTTTCATCAATAAATCTTAGTTTTCTTCTTTTCTTCGAGGTTGGCTGACTGAGTGATGAATTCTCAATTTCTTTTTCTTTTCCCATTTCAACAACACCTCCTCCTTTTACCCCCGAACTATGAAATGTTGATTTATTAGCAGACAAGGGAGTATCTCCTTTAAGATATAGGGAAATGTTTGTTGAAAACACGAAGGAACCCCAGTCCCTATTTAACTTTCCACTCTCCTCAACCACCAACAACTTTATCAAAGAAAAATGGAATAGGCTACTCTCTAGTTGGTCAGCTTTGGCTTGGACACTATCTGGCATTTTTTCCATGCTTCTACATAGGAAGGAAGGTAATTTTAAGCGACTTCTCCCTTTGAAATGCATCAGGAGCCTAATGTGATATTGATGTACCTTGTCAAATCTACCCTCACAAGTAAAATACTTCTGGATTATCTTCAGAAGCTTCTCAAAAGGTTCCAAAAGATATTCACTGGGAATGTTGGCTCCAATCTTTTGGTTTCTGTATTCAGGTTTGAGAAAATCAATATAACATGAATTATCTAATGGCATACCTTTAAACCATTTTTATCCCTGCATAGGAATCTCTGCCGCAGCTGATATGGTTTCCTCTGACACTTGAAAAGTGATCCCTGCAATAGTTGCACTAACATCATTAAAGTTAAGAGCAAACTGCTTTGTTAGCTGCGCATTATACCCTTGAACATTTTCACATAATCTTATGCATCTGTCTTTTTCAAAGGACACTCTAATTATTCGATCTGTGTTTGCTAACTTTAAATTTTGTGGGTCAAACCTCACAACTTTCCCGCTTCTTGCATTCTTTCTTTTTCGTTGAGGAGTTGTTATGATGTTGATATATGTCAACTGCAGGTGCACAAAAATATATTGTAATAACCTCTGCAGAGCGAAAAAGAGAACAATAACCTCTGACAACAACCGAGAGCAATAACCTCTGCATAGCGAATAAAAGTAGTGACTTTTGCACGGTGCGCAGGAAAAGGTAGCAAGAGGAAACTCTACGAAACAAATAAATCAATGGTAGGAAACTCGACATAGTGGAAAACTCGGCGCAACAATAAACAACAATGGAAAACTCGGTGCAGCAATAAACAACAACGAAAAACTTGGTGCAACAATAAATAGTAGCATAAAACTCGACGCAACAACAAACAACAATGGAAAACTTGGCGCATGAATAGGTAGCAAAAGTTTAGCTAAAAAAAAAGAACGTTGATTGTGTGAAAAACAAACTCGTTCCATAAGCTAATTTGCAATGGGCTCCAAGAAAGTCTCTTGAACAATGATTGAAAGAAATGGATGATACACATAAAAAAAAGAGTGGCAGATTTACTTAGCGACTGGAAGCACACAGTATTTGTGTAGCAGAGGGCTTCAGAGATTATTGTAAAGGCTATGGACAACACACAAGTCTTGAAGGTGGTGGAGAAAAATGAAAGGTGGCCAATATTTATGCTCAAATGGATAAGGAACAAAATTATGAAAAGGGATGGAATATCCATAGATACCAGATGTTTTAAGGAAAGTTAAAGATTTGCGCGATGAACTTGTGTAGCGGGTACACCTTTGAAGTTTGCAACGGTACAAATGATATGGAGTGCCATGATTGTTCCCTTTTCTAACCTCATGATTAGGTAATGATGAACCATAATATCTTTTGATATGGCATTCATCCTAACCACTTGATTTGACCCTGGTACATAATTTCCCACTTTTTAACATGACTCGAGACTTAGGAAAGTAGACCTTTACAAATTGAACATGACGAACCTTACACTCTTAAATTTTTTGCCTTTGTGGTAGTGTTTTATGAAAAGACAATACACCCTTTAAAAAACTTATGGCTAAACCCCTTACTGACATTTCAAGCCATTCTTTATTTGATCACTGACCTCATAAACCTTGACACACTAACTATGACTCATCTAGGATTATCTTGATTTTCCCAAGATCATGACATGACTTTGAAATTTTTTGGACAAACCTGTAACTCTAGCTATGAAAAACATGGTGCTAATAGGTGGGAAGATCATAAATACCATTCTTTCTCAACAAACGAAGACTGTCATAATTAATATGGCCAAATCTAGCATGCCAGAAAAGACTACATGGTATTATACATTAGTCATGATGAGAGAGGTATGCAACAATGTGTGTATGGGAAGTTGTCCCATTCAGCTTCAACAGTCTTCCATCTTCTATTATGGTCATGACAACCATGTTGTCAGAATCCTTCCTTATCTCAACTTTTCCATCGATCATATGAACATAATGGCCTTGTTGTCTGATGTTCAAAAGGGACAAAAATCTTCTTTACAGCTCTGGAAGATAGAGTACATTGTGCAAAAGAAAATATGGGAGTCCATGAAACTTAAGCATGATGGTGCCCATTCTCGAATGTTTGAGACTTGATCTATCTGCAAAGTATACTACGCCATATACACTGTCTTCTAAGTCTTCGAATAAATCTCTTCAAAATGTCATGTGAGAGGTCGTGCATGTGTCAAGAAGCCATGCATCTCCCCAAGAAGCAAGTGAAGCATTAAACAAATCTTTAGTTACTCCTATATTGCAATAGGAAACTATGTAATGAACATGTGCTTTACCTTTCGCTAGGTCTGCGGTTATATATCTATCTTCTTTGATCTTCTGCCATGGAACTTTGCAGTCAGAGGCTTCATGTGACCCATCCATTCCGCACTAGGTACAATGAAGTTCAAATTTTTTATGGGTATAATGCCAACCCCCTGTGTCTTTGATATTCTTCTTTACGTGTCTTCTCTTCTTGCCTCTATGTTGTCTAGAGGAAGATGAAAGATAATGCACTGTCTTCTGTTGTCTTTACACACACATTAGCAAATCAAAAATACAGTGAGACTGCATCAGTGTTTCAATCAGGATGCACCAATAAAATAGTCAATGGAAGCAAGAGAGTTCTCAACTAATTGAGGAATGTTGTGCGCCAAAAGTGTTCCTCCCTATGTTCTTTAAGGAACCAATATATCACCAACTCATGGAAGGATTTCTTCTTCAACAAATAATTGTGCAACTTCATATTGTTAATGTTTATGCCATTATTATAGTTCTTTGCATTTCAATAGATAAGAGCATCATAAGAACAAGATCACTGAGAAATACACATTCACAAGAGACACAACATTTATCCTGGGAAACCCTCTAGGGGAAGAAAACCCAACAAAAACTTCCTTATCATAAATTGCTAATACAATGTTCAAGAGATAACTCAAACCAATACAAATAGTCCTCTCCAAGAGATGTGCCACTCTTCTTCTCCTCTCTCCAACTGATAATTGCAGCTTGCCTCATAAGAGAATGAGCAAGTGAGTTGTGTTCAAATGAGGCACTAGCCTCCTTTATTTATACAAGTTCTGGCATGTGTGAAGCGTCTCTTCACTGGCAGGGTCGAATTCTTAATATGGGTAGGTAAACCCACCTTTATTATATTTCTGGGTCTTCTTATTAACTGTTGGGGTCGACTTCTTATTCTGCCTATTATAATTGTCTGTTGACCAATCCGCAAAAGGGGATTTGGTCCTAATACAATTACCGACATGATTAATCCACAATGGGTATTAATCCTATAAATAATATATCAAATAATAATAAGAATACTCTTCGCAGTTACATTATTTCAAAACTCCCCCTTAACAAGAAGAGTCTTCTTCAACAGCATCAGGCGAGAGAGGTTTGCATCATCAGTGGCATCGGGAGGACAATATCATCAATATCATCTTAAAACATTGGCTAGCACATTTACGAGTCATCGAAAGTTTTCTTCATCAACAACATCATCATTCTCGAAAGAATGCCATCATCATCTGCATCAAAATGTATCAGTAAAAATGATACCTCATCACAGCACTAGGCTGACACATCACAGTACTACACTGGCTCAATGTCACAGCGGTTAAGATGGTAGCTCAGTGTCAGTCACACTTGCTTTACGTCTAACAATGAGGTCAGAAGCAAGGAATCATCTTGCTTTACGTTTAACAACTAGGTCAGAAGCAAGGAACACATCATCACATCGCTTTACGTCTAACAACTAGGTCAGAAGCGAGGAATCATCTTGTTTTATGTCTAACAACGAGGTCAGAATCAAGGAACACAACAACATCTCGCTTTACATCTAACAACGAGGTCAAAAGCGAGGAATCATCAACATCTCGCTTTACGTCTAACAACTAGGTTACAAGCGAGGAATCATCTTTCTTTACGTTTAACAACGAGGTCAGAAGCAAGGAACACACAACGTCATTCTTTACGTCTAACAACGAGGTCAGAAGCAATGACTCATCTTGCTTTACGTCTAACAGTGAGGTCAGAAGCAAGGAACACATAGCGTCATGCTTTATGTCTAACAGCGAGGTTAGAAGAAATGACTCATCTTGCTTTACGTCTAACAACGAGGTCAGAAGCAAGGAATAAATATATATACTCCCCCTTTCAGGGAGGTTCCTTTCGGACTATACCAAGATTATTTTGAAAGTGTTCAAACTTTACACAAGATAGAGGTTTGGTCAACACGTCAACAACCTGTTCATCCGTGCTAATGTATTGGAGCTTCAAGGCTCCTCTCTGTACCATGTCGCGGATGAAATGATAGTGGATTTCTATGTGCTTTGACCTGTCGTGGAATACAAGATTCTCTATCATCTTTATGCAGCTCTGGTTATCACATAGAATCACGGTTTCTCTCATCTCCAAGTCAAATAGGCCAGTCAACAATCTTTCAAATCCATATGGCTTCGCAACTAGCAGAACATGCGGCAATGTACTCTGCTTCCGTTGTGCTGAGAGAAATACTGGATTGCTTCCTACTCTGCCACGAGATCATGGCTGATCCCAAACTGAAATAGCATCCGGAAGTGCTTTTTTTGTCAGCAATGCTTCTTGCCCAATCTGCATCAATATATCCACTCAATGTGAAGTCATGATCTCCATCATAGCTGAGACCATAATCCATTGTACCTTTAAGGTACCTCATCACATGTTTTGCAACCACTAGGTGAACATGTCTGGGCTCTACCAGAAACTGAATCAAGGTGTTCACTGCAAAAAAGATGTTTGGTCTAATGTTCGTCAGGTACATCAGCGATCCAATACTCTGTATGTACAGTGTGGCATCTATCAAATTTGACGAAGTAGCGACTAGCAGCTTCAGCTTCGCTTCCATGGGTGTATTCATGGACTTACATTCTAGCATGTCGAATCTCTTTAAGATTTTGACCGTGTACTTCCCTTGGTTAAGGAAGATCCTTTCTGGACTCTACCATACCTCAAGACCTAAGAAGTAATGCATTAGGCCAAGGTCTTTCATTTCAAATTCCGCGACAAGTCTCTGTTTACATTCAACGATGAGATTTTCTTCTCCAGTTAAGAATAAGTCATCCACATACAATAGTAAGATTACTGGTTCATTATTCATAATTTTGAAGTAGAGATTTGAGTTTGCTTTACTCTTGGTAAAGCCTAATCTTGTCAAGAAATTTTCTATATGGCCATACCAAGCTCTGGGAGCTTGCTTCAATCCGTATAAGGCTTTCTTCAATTGGAAAACATGAGACTTCCTGTCTTCAACCTCAAATCCTTGGGGTTTATCTATATACACTTCTTGTTCGATAACACCATTCAGGAAAGCTGTATTCACATCCATCTGGTGCAACTTCCATTTCATCTTGGCTGCAAGAGCTATAATGGTTCTAATCGAAGTGTATATGGCCACATGAGCGAATGTCTCTTCATAGTCAATGCCTTCCTTCTGGGAAAAGCCACGAGCGACAAATCTTTCTTTATATTTCTCAATACTTCCATCAACAACATGTTTTATTTTGAAGAGCCATTTTGATGATACCACATCCTTACTTTTTGGTCTGGGAACTATTTCCCATACATCATTATTTATTATGGATTGGTATTCCTCTGTCATGGCATATACCCATTCCTTCTTTTGAATGGCTTCTTCAAAGTAGGTAGGCTCCTCATCTAGGAGGTCACACATCAAAGCCATGTAACTGGAGAATGGATTTGGTCTTTTCACCTGTCTCGAGGTTCCTTCTGGAACACCATACTTCTCTCCATCTTGAATAAGATCTCTTGCCCAAGCAGGATTTCTTTTATGGGAGAAGGTCATTTGAGGAGGTTCTTGAACTTCTGTTATATCATGATCTTCAGGAGTCTCCTCATCAGGGGAAGTTACGACTTCCCTTACAGGTTTTGCAGTTCTGGGAACTTCCCTCACGGATTCTGGAGTCCTGGGATTTACAGGTTCCTCTTCATACATTTATTCAAGCTAGCATCTTCTTGATTTCGTAAGTGTTGCTTCTTTGTCAAAGGTCACGTCCCTAGTGATCTCAATATGGTAGTGACTAGGTATGTAGATTCTGAAGGCCTTGGATACCTCACAGTATCCCACAAATATTCTCTTCTTTCCAGAGGGTTCCAACTTGTTTCTTTTCTTTTTCGGTATACAGATAAACACTGGACAACCAAATATTTTGAGATGGCTTACCTTTGGCTTCTTTCTGGTGAACATTTCTTCTGGGGTCTTGAACCCAAGTGCACTATGGAATAATCTGTTCTGCACATAAACAACTGTCATTGCTGCTTCTGCCCATAAGCACATAGGAAGATCTTGATCTTCACAGCTTCTAGCATGGTTTTGTTCTTCTGTTCAGCTACACCGTTTTGTTGTGGATCTTGATCCTAACATCTTTGCAGGTATTCACGAACTATTTTGAGTATATTCTCCTCCATTATCTGACCTGAGTGTCTTAATCTTTCTTACAGAAAGGTTTTCTATCAAGGCTTTGAATTGCTTGATCTTGCTGAACACTTCAAATATATCCAGGTCTTTTACAAGAATAATCATTAATGAATGATACATAGTATACATACCCATTAGTGGAGGATGATGGCATTGGGCCACACACGTCTGAATGAATGAGTTCCAGTACTCCTTCTTCTTTGCTTCCCCTCTTTGGAAAAGGGTTCTTGATATTCTTTCCTTGCGCACATCCATTGCATATGCCTTCTTGATCAACCTTGAGTTCTGGTAAACTTGTGACAGCTTTGCATATGTATGGTAGCTCTTTGTAGTTGATGTGAGCTAATCTTCTAGAGTTCACATGGATTCTTCAATAGCGTGGGTCATGGAATCTTCTGAGTGACCCACCTTCTTCTTTTCCACTGATGATTGCTTCATTTATGATCTCTCCTTTAGCATGTTGCGTTCTGCAACCTTCGCTATAGCTTCCTCATGTGACCTGGAGCAAGGTCAAAAAAACAACAAGCAAGAATAATATCCTTCTGATAATAGAAAGAAATAGCACAAACAATCATCACAGTAGCTCCTTTAGATCTATCACTTATAATTTATCTGAAGCAAAGATTAAAGGTAAGGAATACAATACGAAATGAGGTCAACACTCGCATGGTGTTGTGACCAAGCATTCTTCCATGGAAATATGAAACTAACACCAAGGTTTCTCCTAGAGGAGATGTTAGTTGTATCAGGCAAAGCATATACCTCTATATTCTCACATGCTATCAATTATAATACTTTACGACGATTTCTATCTCAACTAAAGTCATCAGCTTGTCATGTGTACCTTTGAATGTTGATTAATCAAACCTGGAGCCTTGACCTCAAGAGTGAGTGCCTTCTTTTCTTCCAGGTCTCCTTCACTCAAGTGACGAGTGCTTTCTTCAACCTGTCTGTTGCACTAAGATAATACGCTATCTTGATAGAAGGTTAGGTTAGAGGATAAGCTCTATGATCAAATTTTAATTCTTCTAATAATTTGATCATAGCTTCAACATGCAACACTGATCAAGATAATTTCATAACAAATAGATGCATATTAGAATAATCACACCTTGGTTGCATCATTCCTCTGAATGTGTTGGATCTTGAGATCCTTCTGGATCTATGGCAAGAGATCCCTTCTCCTGCAAATACTCTTTAGGGTTTAACCATTAAACATATGTGAGTACATACCTCGGATAACATTTGCAAGTAGTGGCTCCATCTGGTAGCAACGATAATTATTACCAAAAACTTCAAGGGTGATTGCAATTGGTTCTACGGCTGCAACTGCAACTGGTACTGTAACTGCAACTGGTTCTGAGACTGCAACTGCAACTACAACTTAGGGTTTTATGAGGAAACCCTAATTTTCCAAACTTCGAATTTTGAAATTCGGATCCAGGGGATAGATGCGTTGAGCTGAGGCGAGTTAGCTGGTGTACTCAGAATTTCGAAAATCCAACTTTTACCCCCTCAAACTTGATCTACGGATTTCTAGAATGGTGCTTCTGGTACTCTGGTACTTCTGGTACTGTGGTTTTCTGGTTTTCTAGTACTTTGTGAAACTAGGGTTTCACTTTCTGGAAGATCTAGCCACTGAAAAAGTGTGCTCTAAGTGCCAAAATGATCCTTGGGGGAGGGCACAACTTTCTAGGTGGTTTTAGAGCTGAAAAGATTCACTTTTGC
>ML777063.1:263204-278087 GCA_009831015.1 Picea engelmannii | reverse complement strand
CCTCTAGGGGAAGAAAACCCAGCAAAAACTTCCTTATCATAAATTGCTAATACAATGTTCAAGAGATAACTCAAACCAATACAGATAGTCCTCTCCAAGAGATGTGCCACTCTTCTTCTCCTCTCTCCAACTGGTAATTGCAGTTTGCCTCATAAAAGAATGAGCAAGTGAGTTGTGTTCAAATGAGGCGCTAGCCTCCTTTATTTATACAAGTTCTGGCATGTGTGAAGTGTCTCTTCACTAGCAGGGCCGACTTCTTAATCTGGGTGGGTAAACCCGCCTTTACTATATTTCTAGGTCTTCTTATTAACTGTTGGGGCCGACTTCTTATTCTACCTATTATAATTGTCTGTTGACCAATCCGCAAAAGGGGATTTGGTCCTCATACAATTACCGACATGATTAATCCACAATGGGGATTAATCCTATAAATAATATATCAAATAATAATAAGAATACTCTTCGCAGTTACATTATTTCAACACATATAAGGTGCAAGAACTAATACTCTTCATGCTTAAGCCACTGTATATGATCCTTTCATAACTTTCATTAAAAAATGAACACTCGCTTATATTGATATCAAGAGGTCGAAGGGTGATAGCAATGATAGAAGGGTGATGTATTCTCCACTGCAATAGACAATCTCATAGTGCTTCTAGTATGCTTGGAACTCAAAAACTCTGACATATAGCCCTCGACTGGCATCAATAATTTAGTCTCTTATTGAAACTACTCCCTGGATTCTTCTGCGATATTTGCTTCTGAGTGGACTAGATTCATTATTGAAATCTTTGGTTGAAGACCACTCCTTTATTATGGTCAATTTTTCATTGAAAGATAAGTGCGATGGAGGTCTCCCAGGGTCATTCGACTTTATTGAAGCAACATTCCATGTCCTTCATTCACCTCACCATACATTGTTGTCCATGGCAGGCGCCAATGCTCTTGGAGTTTGCAGTAACGTGGAAGATGGGGGTAACCAGGTAGCCTATGTTCGTATATGCACCTATCATGCAGAGACAATCCATGAAGAAAAACTTAGCACACCAACAGACACCTTCAATGCCACTCTTAACACTGAGAAAAGTATATCTTTCCAATGCCAACAATCGTTGAGATGTCGAAGGGCGACATAGATGAAAAATAGACGGACAAGCGATTTGATTCAATGAATATTTAGGGTTTCTCACAAGTGGACTACGCACACAAAAAATGATGATGGATACTCACATGCAGATTGATAATGGATTCTCAATAATGGATGATGGAGGCTCTCACATAAGTGGTAACCCCATAACCCTATCAGGTCGGCTCGAGTGTAAAAAAGCAGTTTGTATTCCCCAAGCATTGATAAAAAACTTTATGTAACTTCCATATCATTGCATACGAAGACGCCCGACTATACATAAACTTCAAAAAATAACATTCAGATAGGAGATACAAAGATTACAATGAGGAATAATTATGGGCGTGAGATTGCAGGAGGTCGTAGCATCACGAGCTCACATAAATTAAGTTTTAGGTATGAGCACATTTAGGGTTTGGCGCCTATGGGAAGCGTGAACAAGTGAATACATATATAAATTTATTATTATTTTTTAGATGGGAAAAATATATTAATGTCTGATAATTTTTTGTTTTTAATTTTACATTATAATATTTTATAATTTTATAATCTATTACGTATAGTTAAATACTAAAGGAATTACACATCTCTCATAGTGTATTGTAACTATAATAATTTCAATATCAAAATTTTACATATAATTTGAAAATCCTTCACATATTTAATAAATAAATATTTTTACATACTTATATTTTCAATTTTACATATTTTTTTCAATTCAAGTAAAAGATTATTCCCATAAACAAAAACCTAAAGTTTCATGAAGATAATATAATTATGCTTAACATAAAAGTTGATTCACAAGTGTGAAATGGTTGAATTACTCAATGAATGTATGATTAATGAGTGTTATGATTGATATTTTTTTACTACTATGTTATAGTCACTATATAATAAACATAAAAAAAAAAATTAGAAAGATTATAATTATATTGAAGACATTTAGTAATTTAAAAAATATATAATTATGTCAAAAATATGTAATAATTTTAAACCATTTATACAATTTGAGTGGGTTTAATGGTTAAGAGCATGTGTTTCCTTCTTGGAGATCATGTCTTCAAATCCAAAGGAGGATTGGGTATGTATACCTTCTTAGACTTTAGCAATCAAATCCCTTATCCCACAAACAAGAAAACATGATGAATACTTAGTAATCCTAAGCTATTAACTTTGGAAAACCATTTTTTATTTCCACCTATCCTCCATTGCTTTCTCTATCCACCTGCATCCATAGCCTCTATCCTAACCTTTTACACTTTCCCCAAAATCCCCATGCAATTCATTTCCTACACTCCTCTATCGCCTCCACCACTACACCACCTGTCACTTCTCCCCTCGCACCCCTACAAAATCTTCGCCATTTCTCTTCCTGCAACATCTTATGTGAGTGCAATAGCTGCTCTCACCACCCTCACCTCTTCCTCGATTGTCTCTAGCCCACCAATCCCACCCATTTCTCCAGTGAAAACATCTAATATCGATTATATATCCAACATTGGAGTGACTAAATGTTCTTGTTCAGATTGTTGGTACCAAAGAGGGATTTCTTCTCAAACACTTTTGTATCCAAATAGTCAAGATCACTCTTTAACATTCTTTAAAAACATCACGGAACAAACCATATTTAGGAGTGTCTTGTTCATTCATTCAACTACACTGTTTTGTTGAGGATTGTATGGAATTGTTGTTTGATGTTTGATCCCATATTGGCGAAGATAACTTTCAAATTCATTAGATGTATATTCTCTTCCATTATTAGTGTGAAGAGAGCCAATATGAGTCTGAGCTTCATTTTGAATCCATACATGAAAAATTTTAAATGTTTCAAAAACTTGTGACTTATCTTTTAGCAAGTACACCCAACACATCATGCACACCCTGGTGTAGTCATCAATAAAGGACATTATATATTTATTTCCATTAGCAGAAAGAACATGCATAGGGCCACACAAATTAGAATGAATCAGTTCAAGATTTCTACATGCTTTAGAAGTAGAATCATGGAAAGGTTGTTTGTTATGCTTTCCAAGAATACAAGCATCACATTGTATCAATTTTCTATGAATGGTGGTGTTAACATTGAGTAAATTGTTGGGATGAAAAAACAATCTACAAAGGTAACCTACAAACCAACTTTAAGACTGGAAACTAGCCTTTCCAATCTAGAGAGGGCTCTCTCTGAGACTTGATCTCTGATAGACATGTTGCTTTAAATTGATGGCTAAATTTAGAATTTTGAGATAGTTTTTCAAGGTTTGCTGGAAAAAAGGTATAGTATTTGATCTGAAAACGAGAGAGTACTTACTCTACACAAGTTTTCAATCAAGAATCGTTTTCGGACGAAGTATTTGCATAAGGATTAAAGGGCCTATAAATCCATGATTAACCATGCTTGTAAACAATAATACATAACACACATGAAGTCAAAATCGAATAAAGCACATGAAAAGACAAGTGAGAGAGACAACCAATGTTGGTAACAGAGTTCACCCCTCCTAGGCTACGTCTCCGGATCTACTTCAATTGGAATACAGATCGCTTGCATTCCTTCTTCAAAAGATGTTGGGACCTTCTCATAAGTGATTACATAAGAGATGCCTTCTCCTTCAGTGAGGATTCAAGAAGACTGCTCACACTCATACCTCTCCATACATAAAGAAGGATAATACCTTACATGAATAAGTCTCTCAAAGCTTAGGAGTAGTAGCACTATGGCTTTCTAACTCCTGTAATGTCCCCATTTTGGGACATTATAACTTTATAGAGTGTTATGCCTACCAGAGTATCCAGATAGGGGTGACAGAGAGTTCGGGAGATATTGAGGGGTTTTATTGGGCCCTACTTGCATCATTCATCATCAGGATCCATTTCGCACAACTTGGTTTTGGTTTCGTTGCATTCCGACAATTTTCGCAATTTTGAGTTATTATGGGTCATATCTTAATTAATTTCACTAAGAAGGTCATAATGGGCATATTACTTGGAGAAACCTCTTAGTGTAATATCTCATCGGAATTGGGAAGAAGAGCACTACAGGATAAGATGATGAGAAGTGACTTTCAATGGCCGGAGAAGCCATAAGGATGGATAAATCACTTTTTAGAGGTAAAATGATTAATTAAGTGATTTAATCAAGTAATAATAAAATAAAGTAAAAGTCACTTGGAGGGGAAAGGTCAACAACGAATTACGGTTTCAACAATGAATTAGGGTTTTGGAAAGCTATCAGAGAAGAGTCAGCGACCTAATTCATCATTATGCAGATTATGACTTGTCATTGAGGAGAGAGGCACATCTCAGGAGAGATAGTTCAGTGAATTCTAGGAGGAAGACACCAGTTGGCTGATTTCGGTGTTGAGAGACACACCCTAGTCATTGGGAAGATCACACAGGTCTTCCATCATTCTTCAGCAGTAGTTACGTAGGGTCCAACAACAAGGGCACACTTACCCAGGGTGAGGGAACAACTCCTGAGGAGGTTTAGGGAATTGATTTGTCAGGGAGAATTCTGAGATTTCCCTCTGATCCATTTGAGAGGAAGGAAAGGTGCATATTTTTCCTGGTTCCTCACTAGATTCTGATGGAGGAATCATCTGGGGCGCATTTTCTAGACTTGGAAGTGTGACACTTTTGGCGGATACATTCAGGGTTCCCGAGCGAGCATCAGGCCATATTCAGGGAAACCCTTCTGACCCATTTCCCAATAGACCAAGCCGGTTATTTTGAGACACATATCAACTAATTCCGACGGTGTAATCACTAGGGCGCAGTTTGCTAGTGAGAGAGGGGCGCATTCCCCTAGGGGGTCCATCCGAGGTCCAAACCCATTAGCAGAGGGGTCTGACAATTACTAGGACTAAGAACTAGAGCAGGGTGCATCATTTGGGACAGTTTCCAGGCCATTCCGAGAGGTATAACCTCTAGGGAAAACTTTCCAAACTTCCAACAATTACCGTACGAGTTTCCATAGTTCCAGCTCATCCATTGATCCGCAGTGCTCATCTATTATCAGGTATTATCATTTAGTTTTCTTATTGTATTCCAACTAAGATCCTTTTGTCTTTTGATCTAGCCGAGTGATTCATTTTATTTAGCCGCATTCGGCCTTTGTACTCTGTAGAGATATCATAATATAAACTTTGCAGTCCTTTGTCACATTTGTTATTTGTATGATCATTTATATGTTGTAAACGATTAATCCTACACACACATTAGCATTGTTTCCTAGACTAGCCAAGTCATGAACATTACAGTGGTATTAGAGCTGGTTTTCCTGCCAGCCTAAGAGGAAAATTAGATAAGGATCTAGATACATCATTACCAATGAGTGGATTGATAGGAGCACAGATGGAGCCTACACCCATTAGATGCAGGGAGTGTTGCTACAGTTGAAAAGTGCCTTGGAAACCAAATCATAGATGTAGGGGTAAAGGGAAGGTGCACATTGTTGAGGTGCACTATGATTGTGAGGATGAGGAGATGCATGTAAATGCAACCATAGATGCCTATTTGGAGCAGTCTGATAAGGCTAGTGAATCTTGTGCATCTGAGGGACAATTGTATGGACATGATGATAGCGCATATCCTTCATCTTCCCCATCAGGTAATGTTGAGGATTCAACACTTCAGCATAGTGGTGACACTTGTGAGGATTCATATGTGTTGGCACTTAGACATGATGAGATTAGGAGGTTGGATGACCTACCGATGGGTGTAGACATGGCTTTCAAGAAGTCATGTATGGAGAATGATGAGCTTATTATGATGAGTGAGCCACATTTTTCATCTTCTCAGTCACCTAATCTAGCCACGACACATGAGGATATCAGTGGCATTCCTGATATGGTAGAGGAGCCTTGTGTGGGGATTGTACACAAGGAACATATGGATCTACAGACCCAGGAGGAGAGGTATGGCTTGGAGATAGTTGACCTTACACATACCTATTAGTATGAGGAGAGTGAATCACCACTCTTGGAGATACCATTGATGGACCAAGTTGTGGAGACCAACATCTTGTTGGGACACTTACTCCCATGATCGATCTATAGTGATGAGGATGTACTCCTTATTGGTCGGAATGACCATAGCACATGTCTGGACACATCTGTATGGGATCCAGGCGCATATGATATTAGTAGGGTGAGTGCACAGGATGATACAACTTCCCATACAAGATATGGTGTGATTCATATAGGGGTCGCAATTGGTGATGGCGTGCAGTGGCATACAGGAGGACTTAGTAACACAGGGGACAGCGGGCAGTTCAGTGCCTTATATTTTGAGGAGTGTGTTGTTGGGGATTCCATTGTTGACACTAGCAGTGAGAGGCATGAGGTATCACCTCAACGGGATTGTGACCAAGAGTCATGACACTTGGCAGGACAGTTGAGAGTCAATGAGGACATGATCATGGAAGCCACTAGATGCATTGATGATACACATGCATTGGTGGCAGGTTATTGTTGGAGGACCTCAATGGCACATGATAGTTCAGATGGGGGACTTGCCATTGATGACTTCCATACACTCAGGGAGAGAGTGATTGTGATGAGGGCTGACTACCCACAATTGTTGAGGGATAAGGATTACCTATTGGAGGTTGATGAGATGTATCACAGGGCACTGAGGGAGCAGGTGGTTGAGGTGGACCAACTCACTTATGAGTTGGTGAGCACACAGAGATTCTCGGAAGGCACACAGACAACCCTTCAAGAATCAAAGTCCAGAATAGAGGATCTCCTTGAGGAAATTAGACATAGATCCACTACATCTATTTCAGTAGAGAGTCAGATATATCCCTCAACCACGTTGCAAGAGGATGTTGATGGTTTAACAGTGGAGCACTAGTTGAGGGAGGAGCATGAAGAGTACCCATAATCACTAATGAGTATGGAGAGATATGATCCATAGATACACGAGGATGTCCATAGGTCATAGGGACCACCCTTCACGAGGGTTGTTGAGACAGTTGAGAACACACATACACATGGGGATTCCAGAGCCAGGGGCAGTTATGAGGACACTTCCATTTGTGTTCCAATATTTGTTGACCTTCATGTAGAGGATGACCTCATAGTACACCTAGGATCTAGGATCCAGGATGTTGCAGGTGTATACAGGAGATCACGTGAGTATGCAGGGGCACATAGTGATGAGTGGTAGTTCACATAGACATACAGAGTTGTATAGTGGGATTCAGGGGGATGCACTGGATTGAAAGGAGGAGATGTACTTAGTAGAGCATGGATATTCCTCTACCTTGCAGCAATATACAGATCCGGGAGATCACCTTTACCGTAGCAGCGATTGCGTGAGTGCTGATGGATGGAGAATGATTGACCCGCAGTTGGTAGAGGTACCTACCGTTGTACCCGATGGTTGGTGTTCAGTGATGAGTACATGCGATTATTTACCATGGGTGTCAATGGACGAGCTTTTGGTTAAGTCTTTTGGATTGACCAAAGCATATGATACTTTCCAGTCCTACAGTTGGTTGCAGATATTTATGATGGCCTTTCCCGATACTTTCATCATTGACAGCAGCACAGGGGGAGCCAGACAGTGGCAGGGGACATGGAGAGTTGGTAGGCCAAGACCACTTGACAGGAGTGTCTTGATTGCATTCATCAGGATAGGGGTGGATCATCAGGGGCAGACAGTTGAGGCCATGGGCGTGATGGGGAGTATCCTAGGCCATGGGACAGAGGATATCTCATAGGTTGCTACATATTCAGACTCTCATTGGGATTAGGGTGGAGTGCTTTCGACAGTTACCAGTAGGGCACACCAACAGTTAGTGGGGATTGGAAGTGATGAACTTCCAAATTTGACATGGTATTCGAGAGTCCATTTGGTCAATAGTTTGTTTCATCTTATGAGGATCCAAGAGTGGAGGGTGTAGTATGGATACTTTGAGCAGATAGTCATGATCAGAGTAGAGAATCATTGACATGATGGTTCCTATCAGAGACTAGCATGGGACCCTGGGATTACAGGACCAAACATTTCATTGATTGATGGAGAAGAGCGGACGTTTGCAGGGGGGAGTCACTTTGATTTTTCATTGAGTTTCAATATTGGGGAGAGCATGTCACTAACTGGTGATTCATTGAGGTCTTGTAGTACCTCACTATGGCAACATCATGTTCAATCGGTGGGGGTTGTGTTGAGTTTGGTATGGTTTGGTAGGATAGACCCATTTCGGGTTGAGGCCATGTGTTATTTGTAGGAGACTCATGGTGTTGATATGTTACAAAACTATACTCCACATGGAATTGAAGTTGACATTATGATATGGGATCCAAGGATTGGAGTGCTTGGTAGTTCAACGTTTGATGGAGTTGAGTTTCGAGTAAAGTGGTTACTCAGGGAGTTGACTGAGATTCCTCGGCCATTGATCATTCCACTCATTAGGAGCATGTGGGTGTCATGCGTGGTGATCACTTGGAGATACCACATCTTGAGGGGAGTCTACCTTGTGTCACACAGGTGGATATGGGACCCCGGTATCATATGTAGTTGGATTCAGTTATTGCTTGAGAACAATCAATATTCCAGTAGGGAGGACTATAATGTCCCCATTTTGGGACATTATAACTTTACAGAGTGTTATGCCTACCAGAGTAGCCAGATAGGGGTGACAGAGAGTTAGGGAGATATTGAGGGGTTTTATTGGGCCCGACTTGCATAGTTCATCATCAGAATCCATTCCGCACAACTTAGTTTTGGTTTCGTTGCATTCCGACGATTTCTGTAATTTTGAGTTATTATGGGTCATATCTTAATTAATTTCACTAAGAAGGTCATAATGGGCATATTACTTGGAGAAACCTCTTAGTGTAATATCTCATCGGAATCGAGAAGAAGAGCACTACATGATAAGATGATGAGAAGTCGTCAGGATGGATAAATCACTTTTTAGAGGTAAAATGATTAATTAATTAATTAATTAATTAAGTGATTTAATCAAGGAATAATAAAATAAAGTAAAATTCATTTGGAGGGAAAAGGTCAACAACGAATTAGGGTTTCAACAGTGAATTAGGGTTTTGGAAATCTATAAGAGAAGAGTCAGCGACCTAATTCATCATTATGCAGATTATGACTTGTCATTGAGGAGAGAGGTGCATCTCAGGAGAGATAGTTCAGTGGATTCTAGGAAGAAGACACCAGTTGGTTGATTTCAGTGTTGAGAGACACACCCTAGTCACCGGGAAGATCACACAGGTCTTCCATCATTCTTCAGCAGTAGTTACGCAAGGTCCAGCAGTAAGGGCACACTTATCCAAGGTGACGGTGCAGCTCCTGAGGAGGTTCATGGAATCGATTTGTCAAATCCAGGGAGAATTCTGAGATTTGAGAGGAAGGCAAGATACATCTTTTTCTTGGTTCCTCACCATATTCTGACAAAGGAATCATCTAGGGCACATTTTCCAGGCTTGGAAGTGCGACACTTTTGGCGGATACATTCAGGGTTCCCGAGGGAGCATCAGGCCATATTCAGGTAAACCCTTCCGACCCATTTCCCAGTAGACCAAGGCGATCATTTTGAGACACATCTCAGCCGATTTCGATGGTGGACTCACTAGGGTGCATTTTTCCAGTGAGAGAGGGGCGCATTCCCCTAGGGCGATCCATCTGAGGTCCAAACCCATCAACAGAGGGGTCTGACAATTACCAGGACTGAGAACTAGAGCAGGGCACACCATTTGGGACAGTTTTCAAGCCATTCCAAGATGTATAGCTGCTAGGGCGAACTTTCCATACTTCCAGCAATTACCATACGAGTTGTCATAGTTCCAGCTCATTCATTGATCCCGCAGTGCTCATCTATTATCAGATATTATCATTTAGTTTTCTTATTGTATTCCGGCTAAGATCCTTTTGTCTTTTGATCTAGCCAAGGGATTCATTTTATTTAGCTACATTCGGCCTTTGTACTCCGCAGAGATATCATAATATAAACTTTGCAGTCCTTTGTCGCATTTGTTATTTGTATGATCATTTATATGCTATAAACAATTAATCCTACACACACATTAGTAGTGTTTCCTAGACTAGCCAAGTCAGGAACATTACAACCTCATTAATTCTCAATTACTCTCCTCTTACTCTCACCTTACAAAGGGCTCATATAAGGCATTATATAGTTTTCCCACACTCCCTCTTAAGAAAGAGCATTAACTCCTAGATCCACAATAATAGGATCTAATTACAAAAGAGGAAAAACAAGATCCATGAATGTAGGATCTCAAACTATCTTCAAGTACATAAAGGGAAAAGTCTAAAACCACCCAAAGAATCTTCATCCATGTCCTTGATTCTCTCAACCTAATAGTGAGAAAAATGGCAAATTGATGTGAGGTGGTTTCTCACATAAAAACCAATTTCCAAATAATAATCTAATGAAAAATACGTGAGTCTAATTTCCCTCACAAGTATTAATTATTTTACATCAATAATGAATAATAATGTATGAGTTTTTCAAAAGCTCATAAAGCATAAGTAATATGCATGATCATCTCATAAAGCATAAGAATGCATGAGACCCTTTCCTCACAAAGCATTAATAAAATGCATGAGAAATATAAACTCAAAACATATAACTTCACCACTCTGTAAATCAACTTGGTGAACATAGTAAAGTCCTTCCATGTGTGGAAATCCGCATGGATCAGTATTTCTAGGGCTATGGAGTCAACCCCTGAAAAAAAAAGAAAACAATGCTTGGTAGATAGAACTCCTCAGAGGAACAAAGACTAAATAAGGTGATGAACTTCAGTGTTGAGTTTGATCATGTAGGGTGAAAGAAAAAAAGAAACACATAACAGAACCAGAGCATCACAAAGGATGAATTCCGACCTTAGTTAAGAAGATAGATAGAATTTAAATCAGTTAAGTCTAAAGCACCATTAAATGAATTCTGGACTTTTAATTTACCAATTTAAAGAGAAGAAATGTGCAGATGAAAATAAGTACACAATGAATACATACAAAGAAGAGTACAATCTTCAGATCACCACCATTAGAATCTTTTTCATAAGGAATTCAGAACTTCTGCATTTGTATTTCTTTTAAATTCAGAAAATTACATTGAGGATCAAAATGCCTATACTTTTGCCCGCACTTTTTACATCAAAATAGTCCATATATATAGAAAATAAAAGCTACACTTAGCTGCTAGGAGTCGAACTACTATCTCCTAGAGTTATGGATCTGGTTGTTTTCAAAGAGAACAACAACCTCTACAAAAATTACCAAAAATAGAAAACCTGATTTTCCAATCATAACAAAACCGAAATATCATTTACAATCATAAATCCTTGAGTGAATTTCAACCATATGGTTGTGATGAGTCATTATATGTACTGATGGAAAACACTGTCACCTTTGTGAAGTAAATTCTAGTTTTTGTTGCGCAAGTGTTGGCTGCGACATTTGTGCAACGATTTCGTGCAACGGATCTTCATGTTGAAGCTGCTCACGCGAATCCAGTTGGCAGTAAAGGCTGGGATTATTCAGTTTGTCCTTATCTTCTTTATCCAATTTCACTTGTAGTCGTAATGTCCTGTTTTCCTTTCTCAATGACAAGTTTTGTCTCTTTAAACTTCTCACCCGTCTCAACAAAGCTGCATTTCTCTTCAATTTTGATTGAGCATCAAAGATGGTTGCACATGCATTGTCTATAGCTGGTCTGCATTTCTTGTAATGTTTCATGATCCCTTCCTTTGATATTCTTTTTTCCTCCCTGAGCTTAATGATCTCATCTTGACCTTCTCTTAGCTGTTTTTTCAGCCATTTTATATTATTTTCTCCTCTTGTTGGTGAGGTAGGAGATCTCTGACCTGCTTTACTCTGTGGTGCTTGTGCTTCAATAGTTCTTCTGTTAGCTTCCTCTTCAATTCTCTATTCTCCTGATAGAGTTGGGCTATAACATGTTGAGCTTTCTTAAGTTGTTGTTTCACCTCCTTGATATTTACCTCTTTCTCACCTGGTTCCACTTGCTTTTCATCAATCTTCTGAGCTGCACATTCAACAAAATATGTCTGAATTGTGGGTATGGGAAACCTCCTGGAAGAGGACCTGGTGCACGGTTTACTGAGAGATTGTGTCTCCTCGGTTTCAACAATGAATCTTAGTTTTCTTATTTTCTTCAAGGTTGGTTGACTGATTGATGAATTCTCAATTTATTTTTATTTTCCCGTTTGAACAACACCTCCTCCTTTTACCCCCGAACTATGAAATGTTGATTTCAAAGCAGTCAAGGGAGTCTCTCCTTTAAGATACAGGGAAATTTTTGTTGAAAACAAGACGGAACCCCAGTCCCTGTTTAACTTTCCAAGCTCCTCAACGACCAACAACTTTATCAAAGAAAAATGGAATAGGCTACTCTCTGGCTGGTCAGCTTTGGCTTGGACACTATCTGCTATTTTTCCTAGGCTTCTACATAAGAATAAAGGTAAGTTTAAGGGACTTATCCCTGTGAAATGCATCAAGAGCCTAATGTGATATTGATGTACCTTGTCAAATCTACCCTCACAAGTAAAATACTTCCAAATTATCCTCAGAATCTTCTCAAAAGGTTCCAAAAGATATTCACTAGGAATATTGGCTACAATCTTCCGATTTCTGTATTCAGGTTTGAGAAAATCAATATAACATGAAGTATCTAATGGCATACCTTTAAACCATTTTTATACCTGCATAGTAATATCTGTCGCAACTGATATGGTTTCCTATGACACTTGAAAAGTGATCCCTGGAATAGTTGCATTGACACCATTCAAGTTAAGAGAAAATTGTTTGGTTAGTTGTGAATTATACCCTTGAACCTTTTCACAGAATCTTATGCATCTGGCTTGTTCAAAGGACACTTTGATCATCGGGTTTGTGTTTACTAACTTTAAATTTTGTGGCTCAAACCTCACGACTTTCCCGCTTCTTTTATTCTTTCTTTTTCGTTGAGGAGTTGTCATGATGTTGATATATGTCAATTGCAGGTGCGCAATAATAGATTGTAATAACCTCTGGGGATTGAAAAAGAGAACAGTAACCTCTGACAACACATGAGAGTGATAACCTCTGCGCAACGAATGAGAATAATGACTTTTGCACGGTGCGCATGAAAAGGTAGCAAGAGGAAACTCTGCGCAACAAACAAATCAGCGGCAGGAAACTTGGCGCAGCGGAAAAATCGACACAACAATAAACAACAATGGAAAACTCGGCGCAACAATAAACAACAACAGGAAACTCGACACATCGAAAAACTCAGCGCAATAATAAATAGTAGCAGATAACTTGGAACAACAACAAACACTAATGACAAATTCGACGCAAGAATAGGTAGCAAGAGTTTAGCTCAAAAGAAAGAAAGTTGATTGTGTGAAAAACAAACTCGTTCCAGAAGCTAATTTTCAATGGGCTCCAAGAAATACTCTTGAACAATGATTGAAAGAAATGGAGGATACAAAGCAAAAAAAGAGTGGTAGATTTACGTTGTGACTGACAGCACACAGTATTTGCATAACAGAGGGCTTCAGAGCTTATTGGAAAGGCTATGGACAATGCACAAGTCTTGAAGGTGGTGGAGAAAAATGAAAGGTGGCCAATATTTATGCTCAAATGGATAAGGAATGAAATTATGAAAAGAAACAGAATATCCATAGAGACAAGATGTTTTAAGGCAAGTTAAATATTTGCGCGACGAACTTGGGCAACGGGTACACCTTTGAAGTTTGAAACGATACAAATGATATGGAATTCCATGATTGTTCCCTTTTCTAACCTCATGATTAGGTAATGATGAACCATAATATCTTTTGACATGGAATTCATCCTAACCACTTGATTCGACCTTGGTACATCATTTCTCACTTTTTAACATGACTCGAGACTTAGGAAAGTAGACCTTTACAACTTGAACATGACAAACCTTACACTCTTAAATTTTTTTCCTTTATGGTAGTGTTTTATGAAAAGACAATACACCCTTTATTGACATTTCAAGCCATTCTTTATTTGATCACTAACCTCATAAACCTTGACACACTAACTATGACTCATCTAGGAATGTCTTGATTTTCCCAAGATTGTGGCATGACTTCGAAAATTTTTGGACAAACCTCTAACTCTAGATATGAAAAACATGGTGCTAACAGGTGGGAAGATCAGAAACACCATTCTTTCTCAACAAACGAAGGTTGTCATAATTACTATGGCAAAATATAACATGCCACAAAAGACTACATGGTATTATACATGAGTCATGATGAGAGAGGTATGCAACAATGTGTGTATGGGAAGATGTCCCATTCAGCTTCAACAATCTTCCATCTTCTATTCTGGTCATGAAAACCATGTTGTCAGAATCCTTCCTTATCTCAACTTTTCCATTGATCATATGAACATAATGGCCTTGTTGTCTGATGTGTAAAAGGGACAACAAGCTTCTTTACAGGTCTGGAAAATAGAGTACATTGTGCAAAATAAAATATGGGAGTCCATGAAACGTAAGCTTGATGGTGCCCATTCCTGAAGGTTTGAGACTTGATCTATCTGCAAAGTATACTACGCCATCTACATTGTTGTCGAATTCTTCGAAGAAATCTGTTAAGGTCCTAACCCGCACATAGGTAGATTAATGTATTCGGATGTAATAAAGGTCAATATTAAATAAGACCTTTCAATAAAATAGAATAAGGCGGATGTAAGAAGACCTAATAGAAGCTTCCGCTTCTAGAAGGATC
>ML777063.1:121208-221909 GCA_009831015.1 Picea engelmannii | reverse complement strand
AGACTTCTAGGGTTATTAGCCAACTTATTAGGGTTTTCTCTTGCTTTCTGGAGTCTTCTATTCTCGTCAGGTTCACACGTGGAGGTAAATACCTCCCACAACTACCATAATATTAACACTCCCTCCTAGCTAGGGAGGTATTATAGGTAATGGACTTGAGCACAAAAACATACCATTTACCCGGTAACATCATTATAGTCGTCTAGACTATTTCATGACTAGATCATGAGCATCACCATCACCATTAGCTGCATCATCTCTCGAAACCATACTTCATCTGAGTAATTAGACATGATGCTGGATAAGTAATCAGACCATGGAGTGATACAGGAGCCACTCTTATAATCTAGAGGAGTAAATGCTCTGAACCAATTTTCGTCTGGAAAATCTCTGTTCATCATTCGTCTAGATGGTGATTATTTTCAATAATCACCATCTATTTTCATGATTTTGAGGCCTTGCCTTAGCAACACCTCAAAACTTCTCCCTCTAGTCCTTAGCCGTTTGACCTTTGTCTCCTTCAACTCTTGCGTCCTTCATCTTTTTGACTCCATTTTACCCCCCAAGGCACTGATCTAGAGAGACCTCATGCGTTGAAGTGGATTTGATCTAAACACTCTCAAAACTTTGAATTAAAACCCTAGCCTAAGCTAACCTACTAACCCTAAGTGCTGTCGTCATCCTTAGCCATTTACATCATTGGTGCAACAAACATTTTGTTTTATGAGCAACTGAATGGTAATTTAGGCGTAAATTGAATCAAGTGTTGATCTTTTGCTTTGAATGCCATATTGTCTCAATATTTATTGGTGAAGTGTTACAATTTTCATTGCTATTGATAAACATTGACTTCGTCAATATTTATTACCAAATTGCTTATATCTTATTCAGATAGTCATCTATTCTATGAAGTACTAACCCATTGAAATATAGCTTGCATATATCATTTGTTGTTGCTTTGTTCCAGGCAGGTATATCTTTGGGGGTTTACATTTAATTGGCCTTTGGCTGGACTATCTGCTTGGTGGTGACTTGTGAGGGGGAATTTATCCTTGTCTTATTATCCTTTTGCCTTCTCAAAACCCTAGGTCATCGGGGACGTCTCCCCTGAGCCTTACCACCCTAAAGAGAAAGAACCATCCCATTGTGGTGACATTGGGTGGGATTGGTTCCTATTACGCCAGTTTGACCCTTAAACATCAAGATTTTATCCTTTCTACAAACCGTGCGATAACATTTTGGCGCCGTTGCCGGGGACACTGAGTCAATCCTTCCTCAGACGAGACTTTTCGGTAAGCCTTACCTCTAGGGGCTTTATCTTACAAGCTTACCTAGCGACTCCACTAGGGTGTTTTCCCTTTTCCTTTGGTAGTTTGAGGAAAACTATCAGGTGACTCCACAAATGACAACTCATAGCGGGCGACAGTACTCAAACACCTCTACCATGGCAACTGTCACCCTTTCAAACCCTACCCCTCCACCTAATCCACGCAAATGATCCTGTTGCCATCCTTATACACACTTGCAAACGTGAGCTAAGTCTGGCTCACTTAGTGTGTCCTTGGAGGCACAATGCCTAGGTTCACAGCCCACGCTGTCACTTTGACCGAAACCTCTTCCTTCTAGGCTTACTCATAGGGAAGCCAAAGGGGGTAGGCCTTAGTTACTAGATGTGTTAAAGTTAAGTTCTAGGAGTGAGTTTTAATTTCTTAAGGTAAGAGGGGATCTATTCCTAAGATGCACAAGCATCCAATGCAAGATGCAAGGGTTAGTATGTAAGTCAAATCTTTTCCCTAGGTCAACTAAGACTAGTGCCTAAGGATTGGGCAAGGGGTCAACTACGTTAAGGGGTGTTTCGTTACAAGTAGATTACAAGTTACTTACAAGATTACAAAGGAATAAATTGAACCAAAGAATATTAGATGCAATTAATTACAAGTAAATATACAAATGATATAAGAGCAAGCTAACCACGTTTTACTTATATGTGTGCAAGATACCAAAGACTAAAGCATCAACATCAACAATTCATCACAATTATGAGTCCATTATCAGCACATCAATATCATCTAGAAGATTTAGAAGGTTTAAGCACAAATGTTATTAAGATTGATGAAGATTACCCGCACTCTTGATTACTCAACCCACCAAGTGTTTATTAGGTTTGGTCCAGGGTTTAATTATTAGGCTTTCTTAAGATTTATCAAATTTTATTAAAGCTTTCACCAAAGCCTCCTCCTCCTCCTATTGCCAAATAATTGTTGGATGCTCAATAAGTGTTGCCACCCTAGCTTCACAGGTCAGCCCAAAACAAGAGTACTTCCTGGAGAGGACACATCCTGTGCCCGTGAGACAGTCCCCTGCCTACACCCTCTGTTGTTTTCCTCAAGCCCCGTTTTAGATGGTGAAGATGGTGGTCTAAGGTACCCTAAATAGTCTATTAAGTATAGATATGGATTAGGTAGACTTTTAGGTGATTATTAAAGTGTTTTGAAGATTTTAAGACACTTTTAAAGTGTAATTTAGTGATATGGCCGAAACAGTTATGAGCTTAAAAAATGTGTTGCTTCAAGCTTATGCAATTAAAAGTGTGAACACATGTAAAGCAAATAAAGATGGCTGAAAAAGATTTAAGTTATCACATACACAAATAAGCTTGCTATTAAAGAGAAACCACAATCGCAAGGACAACTTGCCTTCAAGAGATGGAAAGAAAATTTAATGTGTGTTTGCCTACTTAACCATTAAACAACATTCAAGCCCAAGCAAGTGGTTTCCAATAGATATAAGCAATAGAGAGATAAACCATTCACTTATTCAAGCACTTAGAGATTAAAACATTTAAGATCTAAACATGTGCATGAAGAAAAGACTTGAAAATTAACTAAGCAAGTAAAAGAAGATCTAGTTAGATTACTTAATATGCCTCCCAATAGGCTTAAGACAATGATTATGTGTTTGATCTAAATCTAAAACAATGATAGCATTAATCCATAGATCATTAATCACATCACCAACCACTTAACCTTACCTATTGAGGTATTCCTCTCCCAACTAAGTAGGCAATTAATTAGGTTTTGCTTAGTTATGTTAAGTTCTTTTAAGATTTAGAGATTAGGGCAACCAAGTAAAGATATATAGAGAGAGAAAGAAGTAGACTAACAAGCCAAACAAGCAACCAAGAGACAAACCTATCCCACGTCCTAGGTTGAGAAGGTGCCCCTCACCTTCTAAACCTCACGTCCTAGCCTAAAAGGAGAGCAAAAATGCTAAAAACTTGAAACCCTAGCTAGATCAAACTACCCAACAAGCTTACACAAAGAGGAAGGCCGTACCACTTCTTCCCCTAAGAGTGTGAGCCACTAACAAGCAAGAAAAAGAGGCAAAACGTACCAAAATGCGTACCACTTCTTCCCCTAAGAGTGTGAGCCACTAACAAGCAAGAAAAAGAGGCAAAACGTACCAAAATGATGAAAAATTGAAAGGTAGGGTTGAGAGATAGCTACCAAACCCCTTGGAGGGCCTTTTAGAGTTGTGTGGATGTCCTTTGGGCAGCCAAGAGTCCTCTCAATCAGATCTGAACCTGCAAAACCAACAAGCTATGCTTGCTAGAAGAGTTACACACAACCAAGAAAAATGAAGGAAAACCCTTGCTTTTTAGGGCAAGAACTTTCTGCAAGAAAAATAGAGTATATGTGTATAAAAATGACCTATCTAAATATGTTATGCTAGCTGAAAATGAATGTGTATGAACAACAATATAGATGAAGAGTGAAGGGTTAGAGAAATGGAGTGTATGAGTGCCTCAAGAGACCCTGCTCCTTGAAGGAGTTCCCAATGAAACCCTAGAAGTATTAACCTGCAAAACTCTTTAAGTGATGTGCATACAAGAGATAATATGTTGAACATGTAAATAAGACGACACTTCAATCCTATCTAATACATCAAGATATATAAACCCACAAGTACACGCATTGATAGATATACTTAGATAACACTTTACCTAAGATCAAATGTTGCATTCACCCAAATAAATTGATACAATATTACCTCATAAGCATAAGAAGATCAAGCACACACATTGCTCCTCTAGTTATCCTCCAAAGTTTCTCCTTTATTATTACTCAAGAAAATAGATCTTGGAGAGAAAATACTCCAAAACCCCAAGAACATAGAATGGAAAATGGAGAGAGAGAGAGAGAGAGAGAGAGAGAGAGAGAGAGAGAGAGAGAGATGAAAATCAAGTAGCATAACAATAGCTCAAGATATGGTGAGTTGGGAGTGAGAAATGAGATCTATTTATACTTGGAGAGGCAAACCTACCTCTCTTGGATCTAAGCCAAGTGTCCACCACCAAACAAATGAGTAAATCTCAAGGCTAGGGCGCACCACTTAGGGTTTGCACAATAGATCTAGGGTGTAGAAAAAAAAGAAAAATGGTTGGGATCAAGCAAAAGGTGTGTGAGAGGCATGGGATCCGTGCCAAGGCAAGTGAAGAGTCACAAATAATTTTTAAAAATTATTTTGTGGAGTTTCAAGAAGAGGGAGGGCGCACCTCTTGGGATGAGGTAAAGGAAAGGAGGGTGAGAGATGAGTGTGGTGAGGTTGGGATCACACAAAGTCGTAAGAGAGGTTGTGGGATCCGTGCTAGGGCAAGGGAAAATCCTCCAACAAATAAAAACGAAGTTTTATTGGAGAGACACAAAAGGGGGGGCATAACTTCCTTGGAAGGCGCTCCACAAGGGTGAAAAACAAGAAAATGGAAGGAAAGAGTGAGGTGGAGGGAGTGGGGTCACCTCTAGGGGTGACGTGGAGGCTAAAGGGAGTGAAATCTCAAGAGAGGTGGCCACACTCAAGTCACAAACTCAGTTAAAAAGGAAAAACGTCAATCCCCCTAGGGGGCGTGACTTTTGAGTGTAGAAGGTGGGTAAGGGGTTAGAATAGGTTGAAAAAGGTTGGAAGGGTTATGTTATGCTTAGGGGGTCTCTCTCTAACCATCATTTCACCTTTTCACATCCTGTAACATTATTACGATTTTTACATTTTGCCATGTTTGGACTTTAACAATTAAAATTGCTGTTTTAGACTGACTGACACTCCGGGTGGACAAACCCATGGCTAAAGTTGTCCGACTGAGATGAAACTTGGTCCATGGATATAGTGGGTGATATTCCATTTCTTTTGAGCACAAATACCCCTATCAAAAGTCCAAGGACCGAGTTTGTACAATTATTGCTAAAAAATAATTAATTAATTAAATAATTAAACCTCCAAACTTAGGGAAATTTAATTAAAAATTAATTAATTAAAAAAAACTGACTTAGACTCGACGAAATTCTGCGAAACTTTCTAAGATGTATTGCATGGTCATTTACAATGATTCTCTATAATAGTAACCAAAACATAAGCCCACTAGAACGTCGTTCACCACTTTGGAGGAATTATTGCAAGTGTGAGAGAAAAACTCAAGGGAAATCAATAAGGCTGAAAAGCCCAACTGATAACCTGAGGATAAAAAACCCTCGGTGAAAGGAACTCTCCCAGTGAACCGATCCCAAGGTAACTGACCTAGACATGACTCATGCAGACCTATTACATTATTAACCCACGCAGGGGTGCGAAAATTCCAATTACAAAATAAAGTGCTGGGGCCAAACACTGCCCTGTAGAACCAAAAGTCTTCGACATGGCATATGAGTTGACCACCTGTGTTGGAGAGGCGGTCAACAGATCCCACTCAGAAACTTTTGGTTGCTTTGATCTAAGCAACATCCAAGGTGGATTACATGACCTACCCGAAAACGCCGATTCTTGGTTACCACCTTTCTTAGGAAAAGGGGTTTCCGATAACTCACATTGGGCCCAATTTTGTGATGCCTTCGAATTTCATCAAACCAGTCAAGAACACCCCAATGTTTTCATGAGACTTTTCGCAATCTCTCTTGTAGAGGATGCCAAAATTTGGATTGATGCTTACCCGAAAAGAAGCATAAGGAATCCCGAAGAGCTGGAAAAGGATTTCAAAATAAGATGGTGTAATAGTGAACACACACCATAGATTTTCTCTCAGTACCTCGATATTTACAAAGGTTCTTGTGAAGGCGTTAGGGATTTTAGTGATAGGTTCAATCTTCTCCTCAAAAGGATTCGACCAAAGCTAGGCTCAGAAGAAGCAATCCTCGAACACTACTTAAGCTCTCTAGAAGGGGTCTTGCAGTTCACCCTTAGAGACTGGTCACCCTCAACACTGGAAGAAGCACAAGACTTAGCTTATCAGATTGAGAAGAATCTTGAATTCGAGGAACACATCTGTCATGTCAACCCCTCACCTGGTAATGATATTTTGGATCCCAGTGATGATTCCATCACTGAAACCAAACTCCCAGAAGTCTTTCAAGTTGAACCCACACCTCTTAAAAGGAAATGGAGCTTTTCCCACGCCCATTTACAGGGTTCCCTTCCTCAAGAACTTCCTGTAGAAATTGAACCTCCCCAAGACAAGAAAGAAGAGATTGAAGATTTCCCGCCACAAAACTTTGAGGACAAACCTCTCAAAGAGTTCCCTCTTCTCATCCACCAGGTAGACAACGCTATTTCAAGAAGCAATGAGACCACACCTTTCTACACCACCCTCCAAGTTAATAACTCCCTCCTCCATAAGTGTGTCTTGCATCCAAATGCTACAACCAACCTTATGATGATAGAGATCATGCATCGACTAGGTTTGAGCCTTCCACTACCAAATGCCAAAGGTGGTTTCACAAAAGGGATCATCAAGGATCTGGAAGTTGCCTTTGACTCCTGTCCCAGTGCTCCCTTCTTTATTGATGTAGTGGTTGTAGACACTTTGAACAATTTAGGTATCATCCTCCAAAAAGGTCTAATAAAGTGCTTGGCCGGAACTTTTCAGGAAAAGGGGTCTGAAGTGACCATCCCTCATCCCGAAGGGGGATTCTTCACCCTCCACAAAGAACCTTTCGTAGGCTCCTCAGTCGAAACCCCTGATCAACTTGGTGACCAACTCTTGTGTATCGATAACGGCGTCAATAATTGGTTTGTCCAGGAAGGAAAGTTGGATATTGACACCATTGAGGAATCCGAGGGAGTTTGGACTTTAGAATTTGATGGATCTCACTAGAGCTCCAGATCAAGTGCTGGAGTTGTCCTGATAGCCCCTTCCGACGAAGCCTTTTACCACTCGTATAGGCTATAATACCATTGCACCAACAACATTGTTGAATATGAGGCTTTGATCTTGGGCCTCAGCTTGGCAATTGACAAAGGTGTTGCTCACCTAAGGGCTAAAGGAGACTCAGACCTCATAGTATCACAAGTAATGATGAAATTTACCACAAAGAATGAAAAGTTGAAGATGTACCGAGACTTAGCCCAATCTCTTTCAAAATCCTTTAAGATAGTGTCGCTTGAAGCCATTCCTAGAGAAGATAACCACATAGCAGATGCCTTGGCTGTCTCTGCTTCCACCCTACAACCTTTTGAAGGACCGCTTCGTGACCTATGCAAAATGGAAGTCCTCTTTAGACCATCCATTCCAGACAACTTGGAGCATTGGCAAGTCTTTTAGGATGATGACCAAATCCTCCAGTTCATGGAAAACAACAATGAATTCACCGAGTCACAAATTAACTTTCTGGTTGATTCCATGAACCTGAAAGTTATAAACCTTCAAAGCAATAGCTTACCTAAAGGTTGTGTCCCCTTGGAGAGCCTCTTTGATAGACATGATGTTTTCAAGGGAAAGTGCCCAACAAACGGGCAGACGAAGCCCTAGAATTCAACATTGGCACAGAGATAGACCCAAGAATGGTCAAGATATGAAAATGCACCACTAATAAAGAAAGGTTGGAAATACTAGGCTCGTCAGGGAATTCAAAGACACCTTTGCATGGAATTATGATGAGTTGAAGGCCTATAGAGGAGACGTTATCCAACACGCCATACCCTTGGTAGGAGCCAAACCTTTCCAAAAAAAGCTAAGACATATTAATCCAAAGTTGGCAAACCAAATACAGAAGGAACTCCAAAAAATGGTTGACGCTGGTATCATAGCCCCTATCCGATATTCTTCTTGGATGTTGAATTTGGTGGTTGTTCGAAAGAAGACCGGTGAGATACGCCTATGTGTTGATTTTCGCAACCTTAACCAGTTATCCTTGAAAGACAACTACCCCTCCCAAACATGGAACATCTGCTGCAAAGGGTTACCGAGGCAGGGATGATGTCCATGTTGGATGGTTTTTCCGGATACAGCCAAGTCTTGGTCAAAAGGGAAGATCAACTCAAAACAACATTTACTACGCCCTGGGGAACCTTTATGCACTTAAGGATGCCGTTTGGTCTTATGAACGCCGGTGCTACTTTTCAGAGAGCAATGGATTTTGTTTTCAGAAATCTTATACAAAAAATCATAGAGATTGACCAGGATGACCTTATTGTTGTATGAAAAAACAAAAAAGACCACCTCTCGCACCTCAGGATTGTTTTTGAGCGTTGTAGGAAATATGACATCTCTCTAAACCCTAAGAAGTCTGTTTTTGGGATTGATGAAGGAAAACTGTTAGGCCATGTGGCCTCAAAGGGAGGGGTCTCCATTGATCCTGAAAGGGTCCAATCAATAAAGGATGTTCGTCCCCCACTCAACAAGAAATCCTTACAATCCTTTTTTAGAAAGATCAATTTCATTCGAAGATTCGTTCCGAATTTTTCCGAAAGGATAAAACCCATGAGTGCTTTGCTAAAAAAGGATGTTACTTTCAGATGGGATGACAAGGCCATCAAATCTTTTGAGGATATAAAAGATGCTATCTCCCAAGCACCTGTCTTAATCAGCTTGGATTATTCAAGAGACTTCATCATATTCTCTTTTGCCTCCCAGGATACCATTGCAGGCATCCTAATGTAAAAAGACTCTGATGACTATGAACACCCTGTAGCTTTTATGAGAAAAGTCCTTAGAGGTTTCGAATTGAATTACACGATCACTGAAAAGCAAGCGTATGCCTTGGTAAAATCCCTTAAAACACTTTCGAAATTATATTGGCTACAATAAAATTAAGGCTTATGTCCCTTACCTAGCAGTAAAGGATGTCCTATCACAACAAGATTGCATGGGAACTAGGGGAAAGTGGGTATCCAAAATCCAAGAGTATGACCTGGAGATAAAACCCACCAAAATAATAAAGGGACAAGGTTTGGCCCAAATGCCGACCGAAAGCAACCAAGAAGCCATACAAAAGGGCGAGAGTGAACAGGTAAATGTGGTAGTCAGTGAATTAGAAGATGATGAGTGGTACTCTGACATCGTGTATTATCTGAAGAACTTGTCTTGTCCTGATCATCTGGTAGACTACAAGAGAAGGTCTTTAAGATTGAGGGCAATGAAACACTGTTTGACTGAAGATGGCCTTGGTTGGAGAAATCCCGACGGGATCATACTTAGATGTGTCAACAAAGAAGAGGCAAAGAAGTTGCTAGAGGAATTACACTCTGGGTACTGTGGTGGACACTTTGCAGCCCGTACTACTGCTCACAAAATCTTAAGGGTTGGGTATTATTGGCCAACATTGTTTTCTGACACTCACCAACACATCCGATCTTGTTAGCCTTGCCAATACTTCTCAGGAAAACCGAAACTCCCAACACAACCCCTAAAACTCGTAGTGATAGAGGCACCTTTTCAGCAGTGGGGTTTAGATTTCGTTGGTGAGTTCAAAGATAATTCGAGTAATGGCTATTGGTGGATCTTAACAACCACAGACTATTTCACTAGATGGGTTGAATCCATTCCCACAAAGAAAGCCATCGAAGAGGTAGTCATGAAATTTTTGGAAGAACGAATCATAACTAGATTCAGTATCCCTTCCAAAATCACTACAGACAATGCCAAAGCTTTTAGCTCACACTCTCTGGTAGAATTTTGCTTCAAATATGGCATTGACCTATCCCATTCCTCCAATTACTATCCACAAGGGAACGGATTGGCAGAATCAAGTAATAAAAATCTTATGAATATTTTGAAGAAGGTTGTGGGGGAAAATAAGAAATCTTGGGATAGCAAAATCAAGTATGCAGTATGGGCAGATGGAATAACAACAAAGACCTCCATAGGAAGGACCCCTTTTGAGTTGGTATATGGACTAGAGGAAAAACTCCCTGTGAACCTCCATATCCCCATCCTCTGTTTCGCACAATAGTATGCTACAGATGGGAAAGCAGTCCAAGGATGAATCAACCAGCTAATAGAGTTAGATGAGACCCGACGAAACACCCTTGGTCAGATGGAAAGAAACTAGGAGCAGATAAAAGGTACCTTTGATCATAAAGCTAAAGAAAGAAACTTCACTGAAGGAGATCTCATACTGTTGTGGGATAAAAGAAAGGAGAAACCTGGTATGCATAAGAAGTTTGACAGTTTATGGACAGGTCCTTATAAAATCATGAGTCATGCAGGTACAAACACTTTCAACTTGGCCACCATGGAGGGAGAGGCCCTGAAGCTGCCGGTAAACGCTTTGCACATCAAGCGTTACCATCCGTCAGGAACCTGACTTCACAAGTAAGTACAGGTAAGTAGGCATTTTGCATTCGTGTATTATACAATTGACATTGAATGCTAGTTTGCTTTTACATTCGCATCTATTGATTGTGTTATTTCAGTCTTTATTTTTATCTATATATGTTGGGGTGGCATTACCGCCCCGTTTTTGCTACTGATACTTCTACTTGAGATCAAGCAGGTCAACAGATTATGCCAGAGATGCTGAGGTTCTCATGCACTCTATGGTGAGCACATGTCCCCGAGTTGGAGCTAGATGTTATCCCCCATTTTCAGGGATAACGAGGAGATCATGTCTCGAGGCCCACAGGTCCTAGACATGGAGTACCGAGAGCAGGATTGACTTCAACATGGCCTTGGAGGGCCCACCTTTTCTCTCTTCCAGCATCTTTGTCCTATCAACAGCAACAACACCAGCCTCCAACACCATCGGCTTGGTCTTGTGTTAGAGAGGGTTCTTACTTCATGAGGTAATTAGTTCAGGTATCATGGTATGTGTCACTTTGATCATCAAAACCATTGAATGTATGCATCTGATTCCTTTTATTTCTAACAATTGCTTGGACCTTGGACTTGCCCACTTGACCATGTTTTGGGGATTGACAGGATGTCCTAGTAAGCCTGTGTTTGTTGGTTTTGGTTAGCCACTGGGGGTCATCTCTGAGAAGCAATCGTCCGCTCCCTTCACAGCTCCACTTTTCCATCTTCTTTCCCGCTCATCTGTCCCATTCCACTTGTCCGGGAACTGGGTTGACTTATTTTTAGGATTGCATCTTATCTAGTGGGAAGAAGGGGCTAAAGGCCCAGAAGGTAAAAGCAAGCTGGTAAAAGATAAAAGCCTAAGAATAAAACCTCGAGATGCTTCGCCTAGGGATCCCCGAGAAAGCAATAAAAGGCTTCTCAATAAGAAACAAGAGGGACCCTAAAAATAATAAAACAAGACCTAACTAGAGGATAGGGGGTCTCATCACGAGCCAACCTATTAGGTCCATGGGTACCTAGCAGTATGACATTGCCATCAGCTGGTTATCACGCCAGGGCAGTGACCTTTGGTTGCATGGCCAAGGGAAAGGGGGTCTCCATCACGAGCCAACCTTCTTATTTCTGTGAAAGTACTTGTGGGTAACGCTGTCACCACTGGTCACCACGCCAATGCAGTGCCCCCTGATTATCTCTTGAGCAAAAGAAAAGAAAAAAACAATAAAAGATAAAATAACAAAAAGAATAAAGGCATGAATGGGCTTGGAAAGAATTGCATCCATGACAAGTACATCTTGCCTTCTACAAAGGCACCCACAGGTAAAATCTTGCATCCTTGGCCTTCATTGCACCCACCTGCTTGGACATCCCTTGACCACTTCATCCACTTACATGGCTTGGAAGAGGTCTCTTCTGGGAACTTCCCTTATTCAATGGACACTAGCCCAATATGATGACTTGCCCTTTTCCCAGACTTGTATAGTAGGTTTGTGTAATGTCTTTGAGCTATTGACTGATCTATTAGGGATTTTATGCATATGTTTGTTAATATTGACGATGAAATGTGATTGACATTGCTATGATCCCTGTGACTGATGAGCTCATGGAGGGCGTAACTTTTGATGTGCAGGACCATGCCCGATGGACATGTACCATCTTGGATCGATACACATGGGGAGATGATAAGTTTGGACCTCCATGGGGCCGAAGAGCTCATCAGGTGGATGCTGAGACCCCATCAGGGGGCAGAGACAGGATGGAGATGGATCATGGGCATTGCACTAGAGATGAAGAAGATGTTCCACCAGAGGCACCCCGACAGAGCTTGACCTAGGGGGGATAACCCTGTCTCAGTGGAACGTTGGCCTTGGGAGGCCTAGGACGTCACCTTCTTGACCGTGATGTCACCCAACATCATGGACGTCTTGGGAGGCAGACTAGGCAGTAGTGGCATGTGTGGCAGGTTGGAGAAGCCCAAGGAGGGCTAACGTTTTGCTCCAGGATGCCCCATTTTCTCTAAAATGGGCTAACGTCTCCCCTGGAGGGGCTTTTACTCTCTTTTCAGCTTGATCTAGGGTTTTAATTTGACAATTAAAAGTATAACAACATGATTTTGGTATTTTGGCCTTGTCGGCCTTTTACATGACCTAAAAAGTAAAATTAGGTCATGATATTGTATAAATGGAGGATTTTCTCCTTCATTTTTTCATCATCACTCATTCACTCCATAAGGAGGTCTGAAATTTGCGCCCTCTCTTGGGTATTTGGCTGATTTAATGAGGCACACTTGTTGAAGGAAGACATTTTTGACATATTTTGGCATTTCTCTTGAAGGAAGGTGTTACAACTAGGGTTTGCATTTATATTTCTTGGTGAATTGTAAGTATTTTTCTACAAAACTTCTTGAATGAATGGTTGTAGTTTAATTTCTTGCATATGTTTATGATTTTGCTGGACAAAACCCTAGGTGACAAACACACAAGTAGGTCCTTGTCTCATGTCCCCTGATAGAGAAATTTTTCAGCCATTGATAGAGAAGAGAGAGCCTAGTCGTAGCTACACTCTCTGTCTCTTCATTTAGTGCTAGCCGCACTATCTAGAAATCAAGAAGAAGGAGATGTCCTAGGCCTAAGTTATCTACACTTAGGGTCGTTTTTCTTCTAGGGTTTAATGAAAGAGGCTTGCTGTAGCAACACTCTCCCTCATTAGATTTTTCTTTCTTGGTTTTATGCTTCATTTCTTAGCTAGCCGTTTGCCAGTTGACCCAAGAAAGGATGAGAGAGCACGAGGCCTTGCCACAACAACACCAGAGTGAGCCTCTCTCCCCTAGGGTTTTGATTTTGAGGCCTTGCCTTAGCAACACCTCAAAACTTCTCCCTCTAGTCCTTAACCATTTGACCTTTGTCTCCTTCAACTCTTGCGTCCTTCATCTTTTTGACTCCGTTTTACCCCCCAAGGCACTGATCTAGAGAGACCTCATGCGTTGAAGTGGATTTGATCTAAACACTCTCAAAACTTTGAATTAAAACCCTAGCCTAAGCTAACCTACTAACCCTAAGTGCTACTGTCATCCTTAGCTATTTACATCATTGGTGCAACAAACGTTTTTTTTTATGAGCAACTGAATGGTAATTTAGGCATAAATTGAATCAAGTGTTGATCTTTTGCTTTGAATGCCATATTGTCTCAATATTTATTGGTGAAGTGTTACAATTTTCATTGCTATTGATAAACATTGACTTCGTCAATATTTATTACCAAATTGCTTATATGTTATTCAGATAGTCATCTATTCTATGAAGTACTAACCAATTGAAATATAGTTTGCATATATCATTCGTTGTTGCTTTGTTCCAGGCAAGTATATCTTTGGGGGTTTATTTTTAATTGGCCTTTGGCCAGACTATCTGCTTGGTGGTGACTTGTGAGGGGGAATTTATCCTTGTCTTATTATCCTTTTGCCTTCTCAAAACCCCAGGTCACCGGGGACGTCTCCCCTGGGCCTTACCACTCTAAAGAGAAAGAACCATTCCATTGTGGTGAGATTGGGTGGGATTGGTTCTTGTTACGCCAGTTTGACCCTTAAACCTCAAGATTTTATCCTTTCTACAAATTGTGCGATAACATTTTGGCTCCGTTGTCAGGGAACACCGAGTCAATCCTTCCTCAGACGACACTTTTTGGTAAGCCTTGCCTCTAGGGGCTTTATCTTACAAGCTTACCTAGTGACTCCACTAGGGTGTTTTCTCATTTCCTTTGGTAGTTTGAAGAAAACTATCTAGCGACTCCACAAATGACAACTCGTAGCAGGTGACAGTACTCAAACACCTCTACCATGGAAACTGTCACCCTTTCAAACCCTACCCCTGCACCTAATCCACACAAATGATCCCACTCAGAAACTTTTGGTTGTTTTGACCTAAGCAACATCCAAGGTGGATTACATGACCTACCCGAAAACGTCGATTCCTGGTTACCATTTTTCTCAGGAAAAGGGGCTTCCGGTAACTCACATTGGGCCCAATTTTGTGATGCCTTCGAATTACATCAAACCAATCAAGAACACCCCAATGTTTTCATGAGACTTTTCACAATCTCTCTTGTAGAGGATGCGAAAATTTGGATTGATGCTTACCTGAAAAGAAGCAGAAGGAATCCCGAAGAGCTGGAAAATGATTTCAAAATAAGATGGTGTAATAGTGAACACACACCAGATATTTTCTCTCAGTACCTCGACATTTACAAAGGTTCCTGTGAAGGCGTTAGGGATTTTAGTGATAGGTTCAACCTTCTCCTCAAAAGGATCCGACCAAAGCTAGGCTCAGAAGAAGCAATCCTCGAACACAATTAAGCTGTCCAGGAACTCCTTGGCAGAAATTGTGGGAATTTTTTTTTCCAGGGTAGAGACGTATTCTGGCGTCTTTAAGCCACATAGATCTGTCGTTACGCGCATAAATCCGCGGTTGAGGGATTCAGACATGCAGGAAATACAAGTGGTTCTTAAGCGCACATCTGTTGGCCACCCTTGTAACCCCTGTTGGTATCCCTTCGAGTGGTAGCGCATCAGACAACACCTATGTACGGATCGACCTAGATTTCCTGAAGCCCTCTTTAGATAAACCGATCGACCGCTTGACTGCTATAGTGCCACCAAGAACAACACTCGGGAAGATACTCTCTAGTACCTGGGTAGTCGGGTAGTATGGCTAAGGGTACGGTCTATCCTCCTTAGTTAGTGCCTTGAGATATTGGGCCGAGTATTAATTTTGGACCCCGCATGTATATCAGAGAGCTATAGCACAGGGCAACCCCTTGTCTGTAGAACCCTTGAATACCTAAAGCCAGTCTAGTATCCTGCTTTCGACCGGATGGTTGTGACGTAAAGCAGGACGAGTATCTTGCTTCCAACTTGAGTGTTGTGACGTAAAGCAAGACAATGAGATGATACAAGTACTGAGATTCCAGCTTGACAACTGTGACGTAAAGCCAGTCTTGTATTATGATGAGCCAGCCTTGTGCTGTGATGATAATGATGTATTAGTTTTTTATACTAATACATATTGATGCAGATGATGATGGCATTCCTTTGAGAATGACGATGCTGCCAATGAAGAAAACTTCCGATGATTTATAGATATGCCAGTCAGTGTTCCAAGATGATATTGATGATGTTGTCCTCTCACCCACTTGATGTTGTTGATGATGTTGTCGTCTCTCTCTTGCATGATGCTGCTGAAGAATACCCTTCTTGTTAAGGGGGAGTGTTGAAATAATGTAACTACAAAGAGTATTGTTATTATTATTGATATATTATTCATAGGATCAATCCCCATTGTGGATTGATCATGTCGGTTATTGTAATAGGACCAAATCCCCTTTTGTGGATTGTTCAAAAGACAATTGTAATAGGCAGAATAAGAAGTCGGCCCCAACAGATATTAAAGAAGCCCATAAATATAATAAAGGTGGGTTTACCCACCCAGTTTGAGAAGTCGGCCCTGCCAGTGAAGAGACACTTCACACGTGCCAGACTTGTATAAATAAAGGAGACTAGCGCCTCACTTAGACACAAACTCACTTGCTCATTTTGAGAGACAAGTTCATATCTACTATCGGAGAAGAAGGAGAGAGAGAGTGGCACATATATGGGAGAGGACTTTCTGTATTAGCTTAAGAGATCTCTTGGCATTGTATTGGCTATCTATATTAAGGAAGTTTTGCTGGGTTTTCTTCCCTTAGAGGGTTTCCCAGGATAAATGTTGTGTCTCTTGTGATTGTGTATTTCTCAGTGATTTTGGATTATGCTATTGTTATCTAATGAAATGAAAACATCTATAATAATGGCTTAAACATTAACACAAATAATGGAATATCAAAATTTACTTGTACCTTGAAGGGGGTTGCATGGCCGCTTGATGAAGATGCTTCTCCCATGGGAAACCGTCAAAGGATATGCGCGAACTTGTCCATCATTTCGTTCCTTTGTCGTGCGAGGGCTTCCTCGAGCAACATTTTAATAGGATCTCCCACTCCATCATATTTCTTTTCGTCTCCCATGGGTTGTTGTCGGGCTCGACGCGACCGATCTGGTAATGGCGTGATTGGTTCGAGTCCCAACTTCTTGTACCCATACCTTGTCTGGGACATGCACGAAGAAAAATAAATGAAGAGAAGACCACTATGATACCACTGATCCAGATTTAGGAGCGGAACGAACTCATTAACAGACTGAATACAATAAACATAGAGATAGGAAAAATAACACAAATATCCAGTGAACAATATCTTCTATTAAATAATGAAATAGGATGAAACTGTAAACTGCAGAACTGAAACTTGCTCAAATGGTGGTAGCTATCTTTAAGAAGAGACGTGGCTGCTACGCACATCCGTTTGAGGAGAATAGATTACGATGAGGCTCCAAAGGCATTTTGATATTACTCATGAATTCCAAAACCCTAGACATCCAAAAACCTAACCCTAGGAGGTGAAACGCCAAAAGTCATGTAGGCCATATGGGTAATTTGGTGTAATTTGGTACCTCAACTTCCAAGGGTCGTAACTTTTGCATACAATCTCTGTTTTAGGCGCATGATAGCCCGTTGGAAAGGTATTTCAAAGAAATACACATTCCACCATTAGACTCTGACTCTGTCTGCAGTCTGGTTGTGGCGAGCCAATAAAAAAACGTTTAGGGCCCCAAAACAACCCTGGAAGTACAACAAGATGTGCTGACACGAAAACATACAAAATAATTCAGTTGGATTAGGCAAGAGGCCACCCGTATCCACCTGAAGAATGTGTATGGCTTTAGACATCCCCAGAAGTGTAGAACTCACAATTATAGAGCAATACATAATAATGTGTTGGAAAAAAAAGGACACAAGGAGCTAGTTGGAATAGGTGGGTGGCCACCAATATCCACTTGGATCACATTCCCTTATGGTTTTATCTATGGGTTACCCTCCAAAGAGCCGAGTGAGTTTGACCAACGTTTATTCCAAGTAAAACGAAGACTTCCCTTCAACGTCACCTTGTGTAAGGACCCTAAATATTATGGCCACCAAAGTTACCAAATCGTAGTCAGCCTTTGGGTGGGTACAATTGACAGTCGATTCTGAATGTATGGGTAGGATATCAAGTCCGAAATTCTTCAAGAGAACTGAGGACAAATGGAATGGTAAACTCCAGAGGACCTCGAACGGATTCAGAATTCACGAAGCTCCGAGACCAAATGAAAACAGTTGATCCTCAAGAAGAACCCCCAACATACGATCGTACCACTACGATTGGTTAAGCCTTGGAGGGATAATATTTGTTTCTCTCCCGCACGCGAACTCGTGTTTAACCCCTATGTGAGAGGGGGATCTCAGGTATGCTTATACGAAGGTTGGATTTTATCTCCCTATCACAATATTCTTAGATTGTCTTGAATGCTTTGGAGATTTATTCTCACAACCTATTCCAAATCTCTAGTCCTAGTCTATTGTTGGTGTAAAGATCTCAAAAACTAAAAGTTTATAGTTCAATTTTAATTAGCATTTATTTTTGTGGTTGTTTGTTACACAAGGGTGAATGATAGTGAAATTCATGATGTTTGAGACTCAACTCCACATGAAGGTAAAAACAATGCTATGAAAATTGTATTTTCAATGAACTTCTAGCTATGGGAAGGAGAAGAGTTTCTTTTCTTTCGTCACTAACAAACACTCAAGAATGCAAAATTTTATGCTATTTTGTTCTCAAACAAGAATTCAAACAATTGCCAAATTATAAAGAAAACCTTTTAAATATCCAAAACCAATGCATATAAATACTTATTTGTTTGATTGTGGATGCAAACTAAGATGTTCGTTTAATACTTCGTTCTTTCACTAATAATGAAAAAGGTTCACTACTGTGATTTGAAAAAGTAACAAGCAAAAATCACACAAACAAAGACACTCTCAGCAGTAAACAAGAAACCGAAAGAAAAACAACTACCAAACTGTTCACTCAAAGAAAAACACTAAGAAACCAAAAGTCATACTTTATAGTCTTCAAGAATTGAGTAATGGATCAAAGATAAGTAAAACAATAGATCTATGATCAATTATCTTCCCTATGAAATCCTCCAATCAATCAGATAATCAAGAAGAGTGGCAAAAGAAACCAAGGTCGATTTTGCAATCAAGAAAGATAGCACAAACTCAATAAAGACTAAAAATAATGAAAGACAAGAAGTTCTAGTCAAACAGAGGACAAATCAGACAGAATAAGTTCCAAGTTAGAGAAGGAGATTCAAAGAATATACCCAACAAGCGAGAAACCCTGAAATTTTCCAAAGAAAGGAAAATTGAGGCTCTGGTAACCGAGACACCAGAGCGCTGCAACGCTCCCTAGTAGACTCTGGGGGAGCATTGATAAAGGAACAACACTCTGACTTAAACTGCAGAGGAGTGCTAGTTTTGAGGAAAGTTTGAGAAAAAGATAAAAAAGCTCAGTAACTTAGGAAAATTCAGTAAGAGGCTTTGTGAGACAACTAGCAAAGTAAAAAATAGATCAAATCAATAGATAGGATCTAAGGATAGGAAAAAGTCGCGAATGAACCAAGGGAAGAACAAGGTGAAAGTTACTCCCCAGTGGAGTCACCAATTTATGTTACAGAAATATTCCCCTATGGACATGTGAACTTTCCCTTGGATTACTGACCCCTATACCAAGACAAAAACAATCATTTGTACACTACCATTCCTATAAACTCATTTTGCTTATAAAAAGAGAGAGGAGAAGGTGAAGTAGGATGTAATCTGTTTATGACGTTTGTCCTAGTTGCTCCTGTCTGCAAGCTTGATCCAAATTTTAACACAAATTATTTCCTGCAATGAACAACAAGAAACAAGCGACTTCCTTCTACTCTAATGGATTAGAAAACTTGCAAATTCATCTATGCAAATCAAATTAAACATAGACAAGCACATGAAACCACATACTTGAATGAAATATGCCAAGTATATTAAATGAGAACTTCAAAAGGAAACTTACAATCTTCGGATGATGTTGCAGCAACCTCTCCAAGTCCTCCTCGTCCAACCCTTTCTCGAAACATCCACAATCAAAATAACAATGCTTTGTTGATTTTCTCCTCCTTTTCACCATGGGAATCCCTCCATTTATAGGCTTTGATAGGCCCAACTACCTTAGGTATATTTGGAATTAGTTGAGGATATGGCTCCAATAGTTGTGATATCTTCCTTAGATGCAGCCCTAGTGTTAGAATCGATCCAAACTAACCCAATCCATCTATAGTTGTCTTTAGAAGAAAGTGGGATTTATTCAAAGATTTCCTCAACCAACTCAGTGCTTCCTTAATATGCACAACATAGCGCTAGAATGCTCTCCCTGAGATGGACAAGGAGTGCTAGAGCTCCTTTTGTATGAGCAAGGGAGTGCTAATCTTCCAAAATGTTACCAAGATGACTAATTCTCTATTAAAAACATTTGTTCCGACTGTCAGATGATGGGGCTTATTCTTCTAACATGTTTTAGGGGTTGTAGCAAGTGTTTTCATAGTGGCGTCCGTGATGCGACACTTAGGGAAAGAGAATGTGACACTTACGACACTTGTGACAAAAGTGTGACAATTACGACACTTGCGACAATGAAAATGCGACATTGATGAAGTGAGGTATTTTGATGTGTAACACGTGTACTATGCAGAGAACAACATTTATTTTAAACTGAAGTTTGATATATAAAACAAACAAAGCGCTAGCTGGCGGGGTCGACCCCACGACCTCCGCCGGGCCTAGTGCTCTTCATCCAAGTCTTTTGCCAATGTGCCATTGAGTCCGACGTATTTGGACTAACAAACTATTATTGTTTTGATTGGAATCCGAATTATATTGCATGTGAAAGGGCTAGGTTTGTGGGGTTGAACCCTCGACCTGCCACTTTTTAAACTAAAATATTTTTCCATTGCGCCATAGTTGTTGGATTGTTATTGTAATCGACCTATAATGTTTTTATGGTCGTATTTTTCACTGTGTAAAATGGGGAAAAAGAGGTTTTGAGCCATTTTTGTGCCAATTCCTTTGGGGAAAAGGATTGAGCAGACATTGTAAGCCTCTATAACAGAAAAAAGAGTAGGTTTTCGATAGGTTGAGGCCTGTATTTTGGATGTAAAAGAATTTTGGGGCATTTTAATGGAGCAATCACTCATTGGAAGCAGACTCAGAGACATAGCCTAAGATGGGTGAACTCCATTATCAACTCTTGTCTACTGAGTTCTTTTATTTTATGTTGTGTTATGTCTCATTTTTCTGCTTATTTAGTTTATGTATTTAGTAGTTAATGATCCAAATGCAATTTAATTACGTAAACTAACTTATAAATCAATCAATAATACCTTCATTTTCGGATCACAAAAATGTTAGAAAAATAGGACCGTGGAGCAATAAAATAAAACAAATGCGGAAAGAAAACACATAAGATACACAATACAATAGAGACACAGATTTACGTGGTTCACCCAATGTGGGCTATGTCCACCAGAGAAATTGCCAGGTCCTTCCTTTATTATTATCCAACACATGAAGGGATACAACCTACAACAAACCCGCTGTAACTCCCTCTTCTTTCTTTCACAGTATCCTATCTCAGAATACAATATTCGCCGTCAACCCTAGCCGCAATACATTTCCCTCATAAAAGAGGGTTGCCTTATAGGGCAAAAAACCCTAACATAATCTCTATCATTAGATCTGCGACTTTATAATAAACGGTCCAGATTTACAATGAAATTACAATATACATTTACAAGGCAATTTTTCTTTCGGGGGCTTCACCCCCGAACCCCCATTGGGGGCCTGCTTGCCCCCAAACCCCCCAGCTGGGGGGATAGCCCCCCCGGAGAGGAGGTACCCCTACTTTGCACTCCCCCGCATGGAAGAGTGTACATACTTCTGGGGTGTAAATACTTCATGGGGTATAAACACAGCTGAAAGTAAAGGACCTCTGAATCAGGAAGATAATCAAGCTCCACAACCAACAAAAAAGAGGTCTATCACATCATTGTTCTTGTGGTTAAACCTATATTATGGAAATGGGTATTTTAGTGCAAGTTAGAGCTAAGGAGAATAAGTCAAATAATATTCATACTTGCATTTAGTCATTAGTCTTGGTAGAAATTTCTAAGAAGACAAGGCATCATATCTGCATTGAGGACACCAATATCTTAGTCAGGGTTAAACACTTCTCGAGAAGATATATAAGGGATACTATTGAGAATGTGATGTTCATTAGGTATGTATTACTCTCTTGTTATTCCTTCCCTTGAAGATATATAAGGGTTACTATTGAGAATGTGATGTTCATTAGGTATGTATTACTCTCTTGTTATTCCTTCCCTTCTTTCTTGGTTTGTTTTCTTTTAATTATTTATATTATTGTTTTGTTTTATTTATATTATTGTTTGACAACATTTTTTAACTTTTCTTATTATTATTTTTTCATAATTTTTTTTTAATCTTATTGTTAATTTTGAAAAATAGTTTTTTAGCTTTTGTAAATATATTTTCCGTTCTATTTTTCTTTTTTAATTTTTGTGGTTAAAATTTCTAATTTCTAATTTCTAATTTCTAATTTCTATTGATTGTTTTCTTGTTCACATTACATGCTTATATATATTTTTAAATAACAAATTTAAACTCTTTCTAACCTTTCTTAAGTTGTTTTTATTTTTATTTTTCTTCTATTTTATTTCTTAACCTTCTCTTGATTTTAAAGTTTTAGTTGACCTCTATTTGCGCTTTGTTCATTTTTTCAATATTATTCATATTAATATATTTTTGGTGGAAAGTTTCCTTATCACAATTCTTAATCATTCTTCACTACAATCTTGTTTGAAGATGGATCAGTATTATGGATCCAAAACGTTCTCTGTAACATAATGAATCTAGAGGCCATTAACAACTTGGATATAGTATTGATTTGAGGATGGCGTAAATCAAATGGATTATGTGGAACCATTTTTTATTAATTCCCTTTCTTTAGGAATGACATAGCTATAATGCAACACTTTATCCTTAATACAAGGTGATATTGTATCCTCATTCATATGTCAATATCATAAACACTCCATAATTGACATTGGAAAGTTGGCATAGTCTTATTGGTTCATGTTTCTACACATATATGTCTATATGCACAACCCGACCATAAATGCACATGTTCAATGGTTAGTACACACACTATAGTTAAAATACATATATTTTAGAAGTATTGTACTTTTTGAAAGATTGCACATATTTAGGAATGTTTGGTCATTACCTATAAGACAATCCATTTCCAAAAAGACTTTATGAGGGTAACTTTCTCTCTATGATCTATCACTATCTTCCTTGTGATTTCTAGCACCTTCCTTCCACCATTCCATGATTTGCACGATAAGTTATTCTCTATTAATTAAATTCTTCATTTCTTCTCAGTATGTTATCTCTTCTTATCGACCATGCAAACAACCATATATGATCTCTCTCTCTCTCTCTCTCTCTCTCTCTCTCTCTCTCTCTCTATATATATATATATATATATATACGCATATTAATGATGCATTGGGAGGATAGGTAGACACACTAGCATGGTGCTTAGGGAGGGAAAAAATACATGTATTCAAAAACACAATGTTTAATGAGAATTTCTAGACCACGTCATATGCCCAACATCTATTTGATGTGATTGAATCGTAGCCAATACGTGGATTCCATCAACATGTAGGAAAATACATGTAACTCTCCCAATATACAATGTAATATATTCATCAATAGCCTCACTTTTCTTTTCCAAGCTCACATATTATATCAAACTTTTAAGTACCAAAACCTCGAGTGGTGTGCTAAGAAACAACATTGAAAAATAAATCTCAAATATATTATACATTGGTGAAAATAGAGGTCAAGGGGCCCATAGTACACCATTCAATTGTTGTTTAGATGATATATATATATATATATATATATATATATATATATATAGAATTCACAAGTGATTGTTGGGCCATGAATATGACCTCTATTTTTGACTTGTTTTTCACCTGTTCTGCACCAGTTACCAACATCTTATATCTCCTTTTGATAAACATCTATCTATTTTGCTACATTTCTAGCCTATATCCTTTTGCCCTGCCTAACCATGTTTCTAAGGTAAAAAGATCACTTTTTAATACATTTTGCAAATGTTTTAATCTTTTGAATGTTAATTAAAAGAATGCATACTATGATTAATGGACTAATGCAATATTGGGATGCAACTCTTTTGACTACTCTATTGCAGATTATCACATGTTGATGCGGCCTCCTTTTTGCTCGTGAAGCTTCATAAAAGTTTGATGCCACTTCAACATACAAGCTGGACTCCTATTCAAAGAAGAACGTATGCAGAGACACATTTACTGGAAGTTGTTATTAGAGGCGAATCTCATGACACTTCGTGTCATGAGATCGCCCATTCAAGTTTATTATGTAATTAATACTTTGCATGGATTTTCCATTTTTAACATTGGTAGTTAGCTTAGATGGAGGATCACCGATCCGAAAATGAGGATGAAAACATTATAAAACGATGGTCTACCCCGGTATGAGGCCAACGATTGATTTTGAAAAACTTCGATTGAGACTTTTGCTAAATATAATGATACTGGTTTTCTCTCTGAATTGATGTTTGGTTAAAAATTGAACACATGGATTAATCGTTTTTGCAATAGCTGTTGAATGGATATGGTAGCGTAGATCATTCTTTTCTGAAACGTTAACATGGATCTCTGTCTCTGTGGGAGGGCCCACCACCAGAGGTAGATGATCTCTCCATTTTATAGTAGATATACAAAGTAGATGTTGATTGTCTTTTCTGTAGAAATAATCATTGTAGAAATTGTTCCATGTTTTTATGATTTAAATATGCAACTGTTAGATCAAATTCTGTTATAATTTAGATCACATGGCATTGTAATTCCATAGAATAATCTCCGTGCACAGAGCRTAGGATAGTTGGCAAATAGATTTGAATAACCATGTTTTGTGCTTTGTAGATTAAATCATCAATTTGCCAAAGTCGTAGATTGAACTATAAGATAGAGATAGTGAATGGTAGAATTAAATAGGTTTTAAATTAATTCATAAGGCTTGGATCATTTGAATTCTTGTTAATATAGATAGATTCACGCGTGGTAGTTGAATTTCAATAAATTTAATTGGTAGTCTGTAAGTTTAAAACCAGAACGTAGAAGGAAGTTTGATTAAGTTTTTATCATTTACTTTTACATAGGTCGGTTGAAGGAAATTGTAGAGTTAGTGACTTAGATTGAATTTATAGTTAGTGGATAATTAGTGGATTGGATTTAAGAGTTAGTTGTGATTTTGTAGATTAAGATATGACATCAGGATAGTGTAGATTAAATTTATCCTTACAATCTCATAGGATTTCCCTTCCATAGGAAATAGATTTACAAATAGAATAGAGTTGTTGTTAGTGTTTCATACCCATTTCGCACTAGTTACTCTGTTTTGTACTTGTTCAACATTGTTATGACTACTTCAGTTAATTAGAAGTTTAATATTTCCTTTTTGAACAGTGAATTTTAAATCTTTATTTTTAAATCTAGATTCATAGAGTATTTCTTCACTAGCATCCACAACACTGTAGATGACTAAAAGATAGAAGAGAATTTGGTGATTAAGATTAAAACATTTATTTCTGCATTTCTGATAGATGAATTGTGAATTAATAGATGATAGAATAGGATAGGAGTTCTGATTAAAAGTTAAAATAGAATTTAGATGATTTGAAGGAAAGCTTAGAGTTATGTTTGGTATTTAAATTACATTTCTCTAGTTTTGGCATAGATTAAATGGTTTGCTTAGCATTAGCTATAGACAGTGGATGGTTAAAATAGAATAGATGAAATTAATGGTTAAATATCCTTTACTGCATTTTGAAAGTAGAGGGTTTTATAGATAGAGTAATTTGGCTTCTTTTGAATAGTTTTTAGAAAGTTCTTACCCACACATATAATGTAGCAGGTCTAAGATTACCAACCCTGGTATGACAATTTAATGTTTTCAGGTCATTAGAAAAGTGATATAATTTACCTGACATTTTTGGCGCCGTTGCCGGGGAGCTGTTTAAAAGGTAAGTTAGATAGTTGGCTTTAATTATTTTTGACATGTTTGGTATGGTGTTTTCTAGAAGGTTGATGGAGGAGGAGCTGTAAGATGAGAGGTAAGAACCTGTGCATCTATTATCACAGGTTCCTCTGAAACTCAATCTTAGTCTTTATTTTATTAGTTTCTTTTTATAGTATGTTTTCATGAGAAATAGAGATAATAGAGGTAGATTTAGGGGAAACTCAAAACAAGATCAAAAAAATAATTTTGGTGGGTGACAAGGTTCTGTCACCACATTTGCAGATAGGTATTCTGAGAAAAAACAACAAAAAGGAGAAACCTCCACCCAAAAAGCAATAGAAATTGAAATCGAGATATTGGCTGAGGAGATTATTGAAGGAAACATAGGATTGGAAGAAGAAACACCCGAAATTGGACTAGAAGGTGACAATACAATATCTGAAGAACTTCAATCGACACTGATTACACCTCTAAAACTAGGTGATACCACCCATTCTGGAAAACAATTTCCTGGTAATCCGAATTGGGTTGATTTAGTTAATCCTGAGAGAGTGCAAGCTCTTCTTGAGAACATTAATCCTATAGTTTCACAGGTAGATACCACAATCGTTGGAGCAAAAGTAATAGGATCCTCGGACAATCCAATTATCCAATTGGGGGATAAATACTCTGTTAGAAGGAACTCCATTGCAAAAGAGGAAAGGTGGGATTTCACGCCTTCCCCGAAGAAAGATTGAATTGCATATAGAATCTTTGGTCAACCTTTTAACAGAATTGAGAGGGAAAGAGAAATGGAGAGAAGAGAGGGAGAATAACCTCGTAATGAGCACGGGGAGGAAGAACAAGCATAAAATAAACCGAGACCAAAACCTACCTTTGGATTCCCAATCTTGGATCTGATTCAAAATATCAATATGAAAAGTATTCCACCCTCTGCACTACCGACCTTTTATGGGAAAAGTAGTGAATATCTAGACGTCTTCCTTTTTGAGTTTGATATCCTCTGCAAAAGTTACAATTATCTACAGGATGCACATAAGTTGAAGTTGTTTCCTGCAACTCTAAATTATTCTGCATTACGATGGTTTATTTAGGAGAGTACGGTATTAGATCTTGGGAGGATATGAAAGCAACATTTTTAAAGAAATACCAAGATTACTGTAGACCCAAGGATTCTCGAAACGATATTTTCAAAATGCAACAACATGATGAAGAGAGTCTTGAGGATTTCCTGGAAAGGTTTATATATATTCTCCAAAAATCCAAATATAATGTTCTCCAAGATGAAGCCATCAAAACTCTTTTCTTAAAAGGCGTTTTGGAAGAATATATAGATACTCTTAATCTAATGGATTCAGGGGACATCTACCAGAAAACCTTCGAAGAAATTAGTGAGTTATGTAGAACCTATTCGAGAAGTAAGGGGAAAACAATAAAGAGTGTGAGAGAACCTCTTAATAGAAACACTAAATCCACTACCTCTGGAGGAGTTACTAGGAGTGAACTAGGCAATCTTCTGGAAAATTTCAAAACTGATATCCTTAGTACCATTGGCTCTCAGTTAGATACTCTTAAAATTAAGAAAAATCAGGAAGATGAAGACCTTGTATTAGGCATATATTGTCCCAGATGTAGGAAAAGACATCCTCGGTGGGAATGTCCTTTGGATAATATTTCTGTATGTGGAATTTCTACTGATAACCATGCAACAGAGGATTGCCCATCATTACCTGGGTTACAAGCTATATACAAGGGAGGGGAGGCTCTAGAATCATCATATCCACCTAGGAGGCCATGGAAACCTAGGAATCAAAACATGTATCAAGATCCAACCCCCCAACCTTTCAGTTATTACCCCCTTTTTCAACAACAACAACAACCTCAACAACAACAATGGAATTGGCCAAATTGGCCACCATAGAATGTATCTACTCCACAACCTTGGGATTGGCGAGGGCATAATTATGGAAGTAATCAACAACCTGTAGTACTGATGCCTCCAAACCCAAATACTTAGTACCCTCCCAATATGCAGCAACTATTGCCTGGATTTATTCCACCACCACTACCACCAATTCCACAAAATTCACAACAATTTCATATTCATAACCCTCCTCGACCTACCATATTACCCGCTCAACCCATTCCAAATCCTAATAATAGACCATCTCAGTCTCTCAATAATACTGATTTTCAAAACTTTCCAGCTTACACCATCGCTCCCATTCCCATACAAGAAATTCAGTTGAGATCTGGGAAGGTGTTAGCGATAAAAAACGAACTGGCATTTTTGAAAGAACGATGCCTAATCTTGTAGGGAAAATTTGGATAGCTTCCCAGGCTCCAAATGCAGATTTGAAAGCACCATTGGAAAGCTTAATATTTGTAGATGTCGATTGACTATTTAAGCATGCAAAACAGACTCTTCATGACTGAGAAATTTGATTTTGAAAAAATCTGCACTTTCACCAGCGCAGAAGGCAGAATTATAAGTAGTTAGCTGGTGAAATCTCCGCCTTTCACTAGCTAAGGAGCGGATTTTCAGGTAAATTAGCTGGTGAAATCCTGTAATGACCAGAATACTTAAAATTTCGCCCAGATCAGAAATTTTCGAGCTAGAAAGAGATGAAACCTCTTGGAATAGATAGGTGGTGAATTATCAAGTCAGATTTAAATGCTACTTTTGTGAGATAAGGTCAGAGAGAGGTTGTTCAAACACATTTGGACTCATTTTAAAAGGTGGAATTTCAGGATTTTTGGCACACATCATCAAATTCGAATTCTACTTTCAGAGGAACAGATCAAAGAGCCTTGGAAGGCTAGGCTACACTTCATCAACTTTCAACCAATGTTTGAAGACCAAAAGATAGAGATTGACCTCATCTTGAGGACCTCTTCCTAGTTTTTTGTAAATCTAGTTTACTTTCTATTTTTAGAAAATTAGATCCATTGTTTTAGGATCTGAAGACTTTGATGTAAAGCTATAAAGCTACAGACTTAATACAGATACAGGAGGTTCAATTCTGGATACATTTTTGGCTATGTACCTTGACACTATCTTGCCATATGAATGAGAGTTTTCTTTGGTCATTATATATCAGTCTGTCCACATTTTCCATTACTCTATATTTAATTCTATTCAGTTCAGTTGTTCAAAAATGTCATCTTTTGATATAGCTCATGGATATGAATTAGATCTCCTTTATATTCTTGTATAACCCTACAGTTTTGTACTTGGTTATCTTGAATGTTTTTCTTCATACCTTGATTATTTTCTAGAACTGATATCTAGTTTCTCGAAGCACTGTTTATTTAGAGGCATGACATGTTGTCTTTTTGCTAAGCCTTCTCAGTTATCCCATTGTTCCAAACACTTGATTGTTAGTGATTTCTTAAGTTACCAAGCATCCTTATCCTACAACCCTAAGGAGTTTCTTGGAGTGATAACAAATTGGCGCCGTTGCCGGGGAGAGGAGATTGAAGCTCAACTTCCTTGGGAGATGACAAGATCCATCTTTGATGATAGACAAAGTCTGGACATCATTTGGTTGTAATCATCTATCTGGCGACTCCATGAAGGATGAATTCGGTGGCGACTCCACTATTTTGAAATCCGTTGGTGACCCCACTGGTATGAAATGAACAAGATCTTATCTAAGAGGTATGCGTTCTGTGATTTTTCAAAAATTGTTGGTTTCCCTAATCCAGTGCCTAGCAGAGATGAATGGGAACGTAACCTTCCCAGATTTCGAGGAGAAGAATGGGAAGTACCAGCTGAACACTTGTTGGATTTTCATGATTTTATTCATTGACTTGAAATTGTACATGAGGATGTTCAGATCCGACTCTTCTTTTTCTCATTAGAGGGAATTGCTCGTGAATGGTGCCGGTCTCTTCCTAATGCAAGTGTTAGTTCTTTGACAGATTTCCATTCAGCCTTCAATTCCTTTTGTAAAGAACTTTTTCTAGATGATCTTCTCTATCCTTAATGTTGTCATGAATTTCATTTATTGACTAAAGATTCGGATGTTCATGAAGAGTACACTACTATAGAGAATACTCTCTAGTATCCAGAAATTGTTGATCCACATTATGATAGCCATGAGGATGCCCTTAACATTGTATCAGATTCATCTATTAAAGATGATGGTCATGATGATCAGATTGTTTCTTTCGAAATCTTTAAAGATGATGATTAGATTATTCCTTCTGAAAACTTTCAAGATGTTGAGCAGATTGATAAATCAACAAGTGACATTTTCAGATTTGCAGAAGATCATGAGGGCAACCTACAATTTCAAGATTTGCAGGAACTAAAAGTTTGCAGCAGATATAAAGAGAGTGATGGTGAAGAGGAGCAAAAAGATTCTGATCAGAAATTGAGTTTGTATTTTCCTCCCACAGAGATTAAGCAGTCTACATCCAGCATTAAGACCAGTGAAAGCAATCAATAACATTGCAGTCAGTTGGATCAACAACTCAAAGAGGTATTTCATCATAACTTCAATGACCCTTTTGCTGACTATTTAGAGTCTATGAGCAGCATGGATGTTAAAATAGTTTTGTCAGAAGAAGATTGTCTTTATCGTCCCTTCAAACCTCTTTTCTGTATGATATGGCTTCCTTTATTTTTCGGGGCAAGATATAGCATGATGTCAATAATTCATTTCCTGACATGGCTTCATTGGAAGCATGACTTCACTTAATAAGAGCCAGTACAGTTGGTTAAGAAGTAGGAGTAGGTAGGAAAATAAGCTCCCCATACGAGCAGTCAAATCCTTTCAATTATTGGTTGTGGAATAAACAGGCAGTCTACAGGCAGGCTTCAAGTTTTCAGGCTACAGGTTTGTAGGGGATTAGTTCTAAAATCCAAATGACTCCAGATTCTTCATGCAACTCCATTTGGTCTCTCTTGTCCAAAATCCTTTGGGTGCCCCAAAATGTCTTTGGCATTATCTGCAATACAAAAAAAAAAAAAACGTTATTCATTTTAATCCTAGCCTTTGCTTTTAAAATTAAAAAATCTCATCAAAAAAGAAAAGTGAACTTGCATCCTGTCTAGATCAAGCATGTGCTGCTTTAAGACAACAACATTTTGTCAATTATTTTATGGATATTATACAGCAGCTGGTGCATGTTTTCAAGAGTCCATCTCGAAATCTGGAATCTGTGCCAATAACAGCTTCTGGGGTAGCATGTGGTGTCTTACTAACAGTTAAACGAGAGTTTCCAGCTGGCAATTTTGTTCCTTACTTCTCAGATTCCTATGCTAAAACTCATCATGCTGATCTGTTCTTCAAACTTTGAAACTACTTACTCAAACCTTTTACACAGGAAAAGACCTTGGACACTCCCTTCAAAAAGCAGAAGCTGCAGATGCAATTTCAACCCCTACTAAATCAATATGTCAATTGTCTGATAAAAAGAAGAAAAAAAGGGTGACGAGGGAGGCGATACTAATGCTGATAAGTCTTTTGTAGACATGGAGCAAGCAGTGGATCAATTGGCAGCTGATGATGAAAGTGCCTGTTCTGCCATTATATGGTCATAATATTGCTGAATATTTTGAGCTTCTCACTTGGCTTTTGGGAAAGGGGACTCTTGAACATAGTGCCAACTCTCAGGAGGCTGGATTGATACAGACATCACTGACTGGAGATGTGATTAAGTGCATTTTTGATACGCTTCATTCACAAAATGAGCTCTTGGCAAATCATCCTAATTGTTGAATATACAACACACTCAGTAGTTTGGTAGAGTTTGATGGTTATTATCTTGAAAGTGAACCCTGTGTGGCTTGTAGCTGTCCAGAAGTGTCTTATACAAGAATGAAGTTGGACAATCTGAAGTCTGAGACCAAGTTCACTGACAATCGAATTATTGTCAAATGCACAGGTAGCCACACTATCCAGAGTGTCACAATGATTGTTCATGATGCTCGCCGGTCAAAATCAGTTAAAGTGCTCAATTTGTATTACAATAATAGGTCTGTCGCTGATTTGTCAGAGTTGAAAAATAACTGGTCACTGTGGAAACGTGCAAAGAGTTGCCATCTTGCATTCAATCAGACTGAATTAAAAGTTGAATTTCCAATACCTATAACTGCTTGCAATTTTATGATTGAGCTGGACTCATTCTATGAGAACCTTCAAGCCTCATCACTTGAATCTTTGCAGTGTCCACGTTGCAGTCGCTATGTAACAGATAAACATGGTATTTGTAGCAATTGCCACGAAAATGCGTATCAATGTAGACAATGTCGTAATATAAACTATGAGAATCTGGACTCATTTCTATGTCATGAATGTGGATACAACAAGTATGGCCGTTTTGAATTCACTTTCATGGCAAAGCCAAGTTTCACTTTTTATACCATGGAAAATGAYGAGGACATGAAGAAGGGATTGGCAGCTATTGAGGAAGAATATGAGAATGCTCAGAGGCGGTATCAGCAGCGTCTGGGTTTCAAAAAACCTTTGCTTAAGCTTGTCTCAAGTATAGGAAAAACTGAGATGGACTCTCAACAAAAAGATTCTGTTCAGCAAATGATGGTCTCATTACCTGGTTCTCCTTCACTCAACATAAATAGGAAAATTGCACTGTTAGGTGTGCTGTATGGCGAGAAATTCAAAGAGGTATTTGATTCTGTTAGTAGAAGTGTTCAAACATTGCAAGGACTCCGGCGCGTCTTAATGAACTATCTAGAAAAGAAACATTCCGATAATGCTGTGGTATCATCAAGATTTGTGGCAGTTAGATCGCCAAATCACTTCTACGGGTGTGCTACCACTTTTGTGACTGCAGGTGCCTGATTTTGCAGGCAAAAGATGTGCACGCGACGAATTTGATGAAGTATAGATGCATTCTGATAGTTTGACAGATGGCGTTCTTCCTTTTTGGATATTCAATTACAAATCCGCATACAAACAACCCGTAAATCTCTCATCCAGACACGCTATCAGAGCTCCAGATCCATTCAAGGTGGCTAAGAATAGTCGAAACTCCAGTTTGACAAGCAAATTTATCATCCAGGTGTGCATTTCAATTAACAAATTGTTTTAATCTTGGCTCTGTATGATTAATACTTGAATTACTCTCAACTCAAAGCTCGTTTTCTAGTTGATTGAGTCATAGTTCTATTAATAAGTCAAATTCTTACTTGAATTCTGCCTAAACTGATTGGGGTTTACCTACAATCACTGAAGATCTAAGGTTTGATTCCTGTTTGAACTCCAAGTCTTACCAATAGCCGTTGAGTTTATTCTCAATCATACACTGGTTAATTAGCTTGAATCAAATGTTAAACTCTGAGTTTGTCCTTTGTCCTCAATTGCACTCCTGGTTATATATTTGACTGATGAGTTAATTCATAAGCTTAAAACCCTGATTCATGTCAATGGCCTAAGATCACTCCTATTTATTGGGTCATAGTTTATCCACCTGTCAAATTTAAAGGCTATTGTCTCATTGAACCTTTGATTCGAGTCTTGCCTATGCTGTTGATGAATTAGAAGTCTATTATTAAGTTAAGAGAAGACACAATAGGTCACTACACCATTTTTGTTGGCGATCTCAACCCAGAGTTTACAGATGCAACTCTCTTTGATTGTTTTTCTATTTATCCAAGTTGTTCAGATGCAAGGGTTATGTGGGATCAAAAATCTGGCAGGTCAAGGGGATTTGGCTTTGTTTCCTTCAGAAATCAACAGGATGCTGATAATGCAATAAATCAGATGGAAAAAAAAACTCTTGGGAGTAGACCGATTCGGTGTAATTGGGCTACCAAATCAAGCTCTAAAAATCAGAGTGACGACAAACAGACCTCATAAATGCAATTTGCTTCAAATGCATCAAATAAATACTTCAGCCAATGGTAGTGCAGATCACAACATTTCAGCTGGAACTACAACTGTGGGAACATGAGGCCAACAAAACATTTCACATAAGATTCCAAGTTATAGCTTGTGGCTAGCTCATGAATACTTGAGATTATACATGGCAACATAAAATGTTTATTTCTGTGTTATTTGACTAAGACAGAACTTTCACCAGTGCAGAAGGTGGAATTTTAACCAATTAGCCGTTGAAAGACAGAGCTTTCATCAACTAATTAGCAAACCTTAAGGCGAAATAGCTGGTGAAACCTGAGACTGGCCAGCGAAGGTGTATTTTTGCCCAGATCGAAGTTTTTCTCAACCAAACATCCTGAAAATAGTTTCTAAAAAATGCATATTGAATTTACACATCAAATTAAAGATCCGGATTTGATAAAAAGGATGTTTGAAGAGGTGCCAAAGTCAGATTAGACACCTATTTTTGGGGCACATAATCATTTGTTTTTGACAAAGATAACAAATTCGATTATATCATGATCAAAACACATCTACGAGCCTTGGAAGGCTATCCACACACATAAGAGAATCTAAAAATGCTTTGTATCTGAAGCTGATGCTGTATTGATACATGATCCAGAAAAGGCTGAATGACTCCATGCCCAATACTAAAGGCACAAGGTCTGCCAGGTTCTTGGAGACCTCGCAGGGAGGTTTCCATCCCAGTTGGAGCCAGATGTTAGCGATAAAAAACGCACTGGCATTTTTGAAAGAACGATGCCTAATATTGTAGGGAAAATTTGGATAGCTTCCTGAGCTCCAAATGCAGATTGGAAAGAACCATTGGAAAGCTTAGGATTTGTAGATGTCGATCGACTATTTAAGCATGCAAAATGATCTCTCCATGACTGAGAAATTTGATTTTGAAAAAATCTGCGCTTTCACCAGCGCAGAAGGCAGAATTATAACTAGTTAGCTGGTGAAAGCTCCGCCTTTCACCAGCTAAGGAGCGGATTTTTGGGTAAATTAGCTGGTGAAAGCCTGTAATGACCAAAATACTCGAAATTTCGCCCAGATCAAAAATTTTTGAGCCATAAAGAGATGAAACCTCTTGGAATAGATAGGTGGTGAATTATCATGTCAGATTTAAATGCTACTTTTGTGAGATAAGGTCAGAGAGAGGTTGTTCAAACACATTTGGCCTCATTTTAAAAGGTGGAATTTCAGGATTTTTGGCACACATCATCAAATTCGAATTCCACTTTCAGAGGAACAGATCAAAGAGCCTTGGAAGGCTAGGCTACACTTCATCAACTTTCAACCAATGTTTGAAGACCAAAAGATAGAGATTGACCTCATCTTGAGGATCTCWCCTTAYCTTTTGTAAATCAGTTTTGACTTTCTATTTTTAGAATATCAGATCCATTGTTTTAGGATCTGAAAACTGATTGTAAAAGGCTATAAATGCCTAGCTTTTCTAAGAGTCTAAGGGGTTCAATTCTGGATACATTTTTGGCTATGTACTTTGACACTATCTTGCCATATGAATGAGAGTTTTCTTTGGTCATTGTATATCAGTCTGTCCATATTTTCCATTACTCTATATTTAATTCTATTCAGTTCAGTTGTTCAGAACTGTCATCTTCTGATATAGCTCATGGATATGAATTAGATCTCCTTTATATTCTTGTATAGCCCTACAGCTTTGTACTTGGTTATATTGAATGTTTTTCTTCATACCTTGATTATTTTCTATAACTAATATCTAGTTTCTCAAAGCACTGTTTATTTAGAGGCATGACATGTTGTCTTTTTGCTAAGCCTTCTCAGTTATCCCATTGTTCCAAACACTTGATTGTTAGTGATTTCTTAAGTTACCAAGCATCCTTAGCCTACAACCCTAAGGAGTTTCTTGGAGTGATAACAGAAGGTGTTAAATAAAAATCCACCAATAAGGAGGACATCTCCTACCGTTATTATTCAAGAGGAAGAGGATGAAACTCCTGATGAATTACCAAATGAAGAAACCTTGGAAGATGTCATTATTCCGAAAAGTCAATCATCTAATCCTCAACAAACTATACAAACTCAGATTCCTCGAACACCTCCTTTTCCCGAGAGGTTGATTATTGAAAAACCAATTGTTCGACCTGAGTTTGATATCATGAATGAGTTGAGAAATGTTTGTGTTAAGATTCCACTGTTACAATCAATAAGGGATGTTCCAATCTATGCGAAAACCATCAGGGAACTTTTTATTAAGAAACTTGGTCGGAAACAAAAAGATCCCCCTACTATACATCTCATGGGATAGTTATCAGATTATATCTCTAAATCACCTAAAATTGTGAAGTATGCCAACCCGAGAAATCCAATAGTAACTGTATCTATCAATAATATTTCTGTTGGTAATACTTTAGTGGATTTGGGTGCAACTATTAACATAATGACCATCAATACTGTTGAGTGGTTACATTTGAGCCATCTCCTTCGCCCTATTCCCACAGTTCTCGAACTTGCTGATAGAACAATTGTCAAACCTGTTGGGATTTTAGATGACATCCTGGTCACATTATCTTCATGGGAATATCCCGTGGACTTCCTGATTATTCAATCGAAGGATCCCACGAAAGGTCATCCAATTATTTTAGGAAGACCTTGGTTGGCTACAAGTAATGCTTTCATAGGGTGTCATGGAGGAGATATGTTTATTTCAAATGGAGTTTCTTCACAAAATCTCACTTTATATCCACCAGCTCAACCAGTTTCTAATGACTTACGATGGTTAACATGTCCCTATAATGAGGATGATTTGGAATAACCCTTGTTTTTCGTTGATGAGTTTCGGGCTCTTCAGGAACCAATAGAACATAATATCTTGAGCCAGTTTTTGTCAGTAACAGAAAATGTGGAATTTCCACAAACATATTCTCAATACGATCAATTTTTTGATGAGGAATTCTAGGAACAACGTGAGTTATTTACTTCATTCTCATCATCTATGGTTTTTACCATTGATGAACATTTAGGATCATCCACTATTCCAATCGAGATTGGTCTAGGGAAAAGCTTGTATATTAATTCTGGATTAAGTCCAAATCAACATAAGCGATTAACGAAAGTTTTAAAAGAAAAATCAGGGGCATTCGCATGGGAGTATACTGATATGAGAGGAGTGCACCCTGATACTTGTATTCACCATATCTATACTCAATATGAAATAAGACCAGTAAGACAACCACAAAGATGAATGAATCCTATCCTGAAGGACTTTGTAAAGGAAGAATTACAAAAATTACTAAATGTAGGATTCATCTATCCAATTTCTGATAGTAAATGGGTGTCACCTCTTGTGGTGGTGCCTAAGAAAGTAACAGGGAAGTGGAGGATGTGTGTGGACTTCAGGGAACTCAATAAGGAAACCTTGAAGGACTATTTCCCTTTACCTTTCATAGATCAGGTCTTAGATACTTTTTCAGGAAAGAAATACTTTTCTTTTTTGGATGGATATAGTGGGTATAATCAGATCCAAATTGCTCTGGAAGGCCAGGATAAGACAACTTTCACATGTCCATGGGATACCTATGCTTATAGGGTGCTACCATTCAGATTATGTAATGCTCCTGCCACATTTCAAAGAGCAGTCCTGGGAATTTTTGCTGATTTGATCCATGATTGTGTGGAAGTATATATGGATGATTTTACTATGTATGACAACACCTTTGAAGAAGCCCTGAACAACTTGGAAAAAGTTTTAATTTGTTTTCAGGAAACAAACTTGGTCCTCAGTCACGAGAAGTGTAGGATGCTATTAACTGAAGGGATAGTATTAGGTCACCATTTATCCTAAGAAGGAATCAAAGTAGACCCAGCCAAAATTGATGTTATTGTCAACCTTTCACCACCAAAAACTCAAAAGGAGGTGAGGAGTTTTTTGGGCCATGCTGGGTATTATCGTCGATTTATTGAGAATTTTACAAAGATAGTAGGTCCTATGTTCAAATTACTGACAAAAGATGTAGAATTTTGTTGGGATGATAATTGTCAAATTGCTTTCGAGACTTTAAAAGAAAAATTGTCCATGGCACCTATATTAAGAGGACCAAATTGGTCTCTTCCTTTCCATATTTCCACGGATGCCTCAGACACTGCCTTAGGAGGAGTACTCGGACAAAAAGAAAACCAACAAAATTATGCCATCTACTTTACTAGCAAGAACTTAACTCCTCCCGAATTAAATTATACTGTGATAGAGAAGGAATTTTTGGCTGTCGTTCATGCCATCAATAAGTTTCGACATTACATCACTGGGTATGAAGTTTTTGTACATACCGACCATTCTGCTATTATATTTCTGATGAAAAAACCAGTTACTACCGGAAGGATTACATGATGGCTTTTGTTACTTCAATAATTTAACATCACTATAGTTGATCGGCTAGGAAAAGAAAATTTAGTTGCAGATTTTCTTTCTTGAATTCCTCAAGACAGTAATGACATTCCAGTGAATGATAATTTCCCTGATGAACATTTATTTGCAGTAGCTGTTAAGACCCCATGGTTTGCAGACACAAAAAACTATTTAGCTACAGGGAGATTGCCAGCTCATTTGTCATCACCACAAAAGAGAAGGATTGTCCAACATAGTTCTTATTACTCCTGGGTAGGCAGTGATCTTTTCTATACAAGTCCTGATATGATCATTAGGAGATGTGTTCGAGAATATGAGATTCCCGATATCCTTAAAGCCTTTCATGACGGGCCATGTGGAGGACACTTGTATGATCATAGAACAACATATAAAGTCTTACAATCAGGATATTACTGGCCGACACTGTTTAAGGATGCAAAAAAATATGTAAGAAGTTGTGATAGCTGTTAAAGGATGGGGAGACCTACCGTAGCAGATGAGATTCCCTTACGACCTTAGGTTGTGATTGAACCATTTGATAAATGGGCACTTGATTTTGTAGGACCAATTTCCCCAATGTCTAGAAAGAAGAAGTACATCTTGGTTTGTACAGATTTTGTGACCAAGTGGGTAGAGGCAAAATCCTTATATTAAGCAACTGAGAAATCAATGGTCGAATTTATTTATGAAGATATCTTTACCCGCTTCGGTGTTCCACGAGAAATTGTTACTGACCAAGGTGCTCAATTCACCTCTAAACTAATGAAGGAACTCACAAATAAATATGGGATAAAACACTGTAAGTCTTCCCCATACCATCCGCAAGCTAATGGGCAAGTGGAATCCACTAATAAAGTTTTAGAAGCTATTCTGACCAAAACAATACATTTACACCATAAAGATTGGGCATATAGACTTCCATAGGCTTTGTGGGCATATAGGACTATGTGGCAAAACACCACTGGTCATACCCCTTACGAACTGGTATATGGTAAGAAAATTCTCCTTCCCATAGAATTTCAGATTCACACCTTCCATATAGCAGCAAAATTGGGTTTAAATTTGGATGAGGCACATAAACAATGGGTTATGCAATTGAATGAGTTAGATGAAATTAAACAAGATGCCATTCAATGAACTCTTTTAATTCAAAATCAACGAAGTAAATGGCACGATAAGTTTATTAAAAAGAAGCATTTTCAATTCGGTGACTGGGCTTTATAATTTGATTCAAGGTACAAAAATTTTAAGGGAAAACTTATAACACGTTGGTTAGGAACTTATGAAGTCGAGACAATTTTTGACAATGGTTCCGTTAAGATTAAGACCATTGATGACTCACAAAATTCTTTCGTAGTAAATGGACATCGACTGAGAATTTATCATAGACCTCTATCCAAAGATGATTCCATGCAGGATATATCAAAACAAACATAAATGGAGTTAGTAAGAGAAGAGTCTTCCTCTTCTCTTTTTACTCCTTGATTCTTTTTCCTTCTTAAATCTAAAAAATCTAAAAAATAAAATAAAAAAATAAAATGATAAAAGGTTTTTCTCTTTTCTATATAGTTTTTTTTTTATTTCTTATTTGATCTATTTTTAAGTTTTACAAGATTGAGGCAGGTACAAAATGGAAACATTTTTATTTTTCGCAACATGTAAGAAGGTAAGATTGTTTATTTTGCGAAAACATTTTATAATACTGCCATATTGTCTTGCTTTAATCTAATAAATTTTGAGCTTGTTTGCTTCCTTTGTTGCTCATTAAAGTATGAGAGAAGCATCTATTGGGTATAGGCTTATTATTTTTCCGGACCCAGTATATTATTACGGGAAAGAAACCCCCCTGGAGTCTTCTTTTAGCTATTTTTCAGACTCTCAAAATATGAAAAAGCAACGAGCAATAACTAACTTGGGCTCGTAAAATCCACAAGTAAGTGATTATTGTTCCACCAAATCATTTTCTACAAATTTTTATATTTGCACTCGAGTTGGATGATGTGGGATACTTTAAGGTCCACCTTCAAACAAGTCTCACTCCATCGACATCAACACCTTATCTGGAGATGAGGCTAGAGACTATTTAGTACCCTGGAATCTACATGCCTTAATGGCAGATCTCCTTGCTAACAACCATGGGAATACATTAATGTCTCTTGGTTGATAGATCTTACAGGTGACTCAATATCAAAATATCTATTCGTACTTGTTAATATGTACTACAGGTACCTTGAGGCCCATTGACATCAATGGTGGGTCCTCTCGCATTGGTTAACAACATACATTAATGGTTGGTAATCTAATGACTTCTTTTCGTGTTCGACTTCAAAACATTTATTCACATAATAAAGATTTGTACCACAGGTAAAAGCTTTGAAGCTGTTGTAGATTTGATGATTTTGGTTGATTCCTCTTTGAAATAAAAGGAGGACAAGTTCAGAGTTAGTAAGAGATTTGTTTGCTCCAAAATGGGAACTTTTTCTGCACCTTAGCAGGTTTGGGATACTTGTCCAGTTGTAGTTGGTTTACAGTTATAGAGCTTGGAGCTCGGTGTTTGGCTAGAGATCACTCTGTTCAGATTGTTCTCACTGCAGTTATTGTGCATCTTATTTTAGCACTTTTCCAGTTTTTGTTTCATACCAGTTTGGTACCGTTTTTTCATCAGTTTATTTCAACACTCTTTCAGTACTTGTTTTGTACCAATTCTGTACCTATCTGGTACTCAGTCAGTTTACTCATGAGAAAGAATAATATTAGTTCCAACCAGGAAAAGCATCAGATTGGTTTCAAAAGGATTCGAGGGCACTTTGTTGTAGATAAAAATTTTTTCAGCTGTATGATTCATTAAAAAAAAAAAAAAAATAGGGAGAACTTTTATAATGTCTCTGTACCAGCATAGCTGGGACAGATCCATTGTGATCAGCAGAAGACATCTATGAAAAAGGGATACACTCGGGCTTTGATCTTCAACATCTGTTACAAAACATGAAAACAGTAAGTAATGGATGAGGTATGTGCTTCTTTAGTTAATCATTCAAATTATTAATACATTTAAATTTATTAAATGAATGATCGATTGCCGCCATCCTTCTGTTGAAACAAACTTTGAATTTTTGATCTTAACGATGAATTTTTTTTTGTATCTTTGAGTTTTTACATTATATAAATTTTCTAAAGCAAAAAATTTCATCTCCAACGAAGTCACGATGACCTTATGGTTCTTTTTGAATAAAGAATGATTTAAAATTTTTGGATGAAGAATATAAGTTTTCCAATATTATTCAAAATAATCTTTTAAAACGGACATTGATTTAAAAACTTAAGAAATTCTAATTTATATCGGGATATCGGGGTTCGGAGTTTTGAATGAACAAATGTTCAACGTAAATTGAATAGTGAAATCCCGATTTCCGATTTCCCGATACATTAATCCTTAATTAAAACATCATTTACTTAAATCAGATTTAAAAAGGGGTTTAAAATTTAAGTTAATATCATCGCAAACTCGGGATTCACGATTTTGTGAGAATAAAGAAACTTGTCATCGAATGTTCCGATTTCCCGATCCCCGATTTTACGTTAATCCTTAAGTGAGATTTATAATTAATATAATTACTGTTAAGCATGATTAAGAGTAAATAATCATATTGGGATATCGGAGTTCGCGGTTTCACGAGCATCAGTTTCATGACATTGGATTTCCCGATTTCCCGATCCCCGATTTCCCGATTTTCGATTTCTTGATTAATGAAATCCCGAAAAGGTAATCTGGATTAATTAAGATAATAAAAATGTTTTGACTTAAATGATATATCGCGATTTCGGCGATCGGGGTTCTTCGATGACTTATTTCCTTGACATCGAAAGTTCCGAAACCTCGATAAGAGTGTTTTCAAATCTAAAACAAGATTAACGCTAATTAATCACTTTTAGAAACAATGTTTAAAGTTAAACTTTATGACAATGATCTTTAATGCGACAATGGTCCAATTTGGTAAGTTTCTATCATATTTGAAAATATTGGAAAAGCTCAGGTACAAACATTAAATGCATATATTCGAGGATATCTTTTGCATTTATTTCATAACAGAGGTACAAGTCTCGATGATTTTATGATATATTCGAAATAAATTTTGAAACGTTTACATTATTATTTCGAAGCTAAATTCTGCTCTGTTATAGGTATTCAAGTAAACACAGAGCTATGGCGCCCAAAAAGGCTTCAAAGAAAACTGAAGAGCAACCAGAAAGCGATATTATTTCAGACACTACTGCAGCTGGGGTAGTACACTCGGTCAAATCATGGGCTGGAATTGCCGAAATACTAGAAGAGGAACTTAAATATGCGGACACTGGTGCGGATAACCATCTTCGAGATATCGCCGAGACTGAGCTTCATAAAGTTGCTGCATGGTCGAGACTCGTTTCATATACCGATATGATTGCCTGGGCACTGGATAAAGTGGATGTTCCAACCAGAAGTATTCTGAACGAGCAAGGAGTTGTTATCGGCTCCTTCAGGCCTGAACATATCCAAGTAATGTATAAGCTCTCGCCCAATTATAGGCACACTTTTAATTCTGAGTTTATAGCTGCATTTCAACAAAAAGAATGCGTTGAAGGAGGCCAAACATACCCTGACATGATAAGAGGATGGGCCAGAGATGAAAACAAGTTTAGGGCCGATTTACATGGAATTTATGCCACTGCTTCTTTAAATGAATATATGGTTTATTTAGAAATGATGTTATGTAGACTATATGGGAAAAAGGATCCCTATCACTTTAGTGCATAATGGACACCTTTCCTAGAAGAAGTTTCAGAAGGGCGCAGTTTCAATTGGCATAAAATTTTATCAGACAACATCACTTCAGAGGTTATGAATTATAAAACAGCTAAGTCAAAGGGACAGTCAGTGGCCTTTTATATGTCAGCTTATATAATGGATGCCATTTTCTTTATGAATCCATTCCCATTAATGAATTGGAGTTGGAATGCCTCTTGCCCATAGCCCGTTCATAAGTACCATTCAACTCTTTGGGAAGAAAATGCCAAAAATACTTTTTATGAGGTATGTCATTATGTAATTATTTCGCTGCACAAAATATTCTTTGGTTGTGAACCTCCTCGTATTTCACATACCATCATAGAAAATCTCAAGTCAGTTGCTGATTGGTTCATTGAAGAAAATTTCTCCTATGTTAGAGTTTATGGCTGTTCTATTCCACCTCATGCACTTCCAAAAATATTACCAGACAGGTTAATATGCAGAGAAGTGGCTTATCAGCTAATAAATGGTGGTATTGGACTAGAATTAAAATCTCAGCAGAAAAAGGCTTGGCCATCTTTTTCTGTTTATTTGGGAAAATTTGTTTTATTAAACATAGGTCATTCTAAAGCAGAAGCCGGATTGTTAAGTGAAGTGAAATTAGTAGATATAGAACACAGGAAACATGACCCATACCAAATAATCAGTCGACATGTCACTCAGTGTGGGTTGAAAGCATATGAACATGAAGTTTCATTTTATGATGATATTTTTAGAAATGCTAAGTCTTATGAGGAAGTTCAGAGTAGAGTGCAAACCTTGTCACCTAATGCACAAGTGGGGTTTGCATCTTTTCAAAGAAATAGAAAGCAATGTCTGCCAAAGATCTTATAAGGCAAAATGCCAGCACAAGAGCAAGAAAAAATTCTTCCCGAGTTTGAAACCATTATTCAGTATAATGCAAGTGATAAATATAAATTGAAAGAGTCTGAAATACCTCCTCAGAATACAGAGGATTCTCAGACCAAAGAAACACAGACAGAAAAGGGAAAGGGAATAGAAACAAACCCAATAGACCTTGATGATATTCCAGAAAGTGTTGGTGGAACAACTTCACAGGAACTTGGTAGTCCCATTACAACGTTAACCCCACTGTAGGCTACTTTCGGGACCCCTCATGAAGGAGTTCTATATGTAAGTGATTTAGATCCAATCACCAGAGATGAAATTCCTTCATCTGATTATTTTTTCAGTAGAAAACGAAGAGCTGTCCTGAAACAAGAATTACATCCTGTAGGAGAAAGAACAGTGAAAAAACATAAAATTATTATTGATGGAAAGAAGCTAAATGAAGGAGAATTTTCTACAGAGTTAGCAGGAACTATGGGGGCTATAGCATCAGCCAACATATACTCTGTAGGAAATCTAATCACTATGATAGAGAAAAAGGATCGGGAAATTACGCAGCTGCAGGACAGGTTAAAGGAAAATGAAAAAATTATTGGCTGGGGAATACAAAAAGGTCTTGAGCAAGCTAGACTCAAAGACATCCAAGAATCCAAAAGTTAAATGGAAATTTGGATGAGACAAAAAATATGATACAGGTTACTCAAGAACAAGTGCAAAAGCTGGGTAAAGAAAATAAATCTCTGCAAGATAAAATCATTTCAATTACTAATCAATTGATTGAAATGGAACATTTCAAGACTAAAGCATCAGAGATATATACAAATATTGAGGGGGAACAATAGAAGATATTCTGCAATCTGGAAGTTATCCAGAATTATTTTCAAGAATCTAAGAGGTCTATGGAAAAGGTAGTGCAAAAGGAAAGAGAAGCAAAAGCAGCAAGAAATTCTTTCCAAAAGATAATAACTTCTTTACGAAAAGAAGAAGCTAGAAAATCACATAAGTTATCTATTTCAGAGCAGTTGAAAGGAGATGTAATGATAAAGGTTTGGGAAACAAAATTGGAAGGATATAAAAGGATAACAAAAGGAGCCATTGAAGATTGTCAAAAGATCTTCGATTCTATTGAAAAAGATTCAGTACAGATCGTGACAGATGGCTTTTCCGAGTCGTTAGGAGAAATCAACATCAACAGGCATCAACTGAAAATAAAAGAAGAACTTGAAGAAAAGAAAGCGGAAATCTCAAATATCAAAGTAGTCAACATTTTAGAGATCGAGAAGTGGATGATGGCTTCAAGTTTGACACTGGAGAAAGTTAAATTCACCGAGAAAACAATAGGAAGCCAGTTGCCAGGCCTACAAAGAGATTTCTTCTCATTTGAAGCAAACGAAGTACCATAGGCTCCTAAAGTCTTGGTAAACTTTTTAGAGAAATATGTTCAAGATATTGAAGCAGATAAAGAAAGTTCTTCAACTCAAAGTTAAAACTTTGTAAATATTTCTATTTTTAGAATTTTGAACTAAATTGTAAACGGTTGACATTAGTTTATGCAACCGAAATATTAGGAAGTTGGTTAGTTACCAACGGAAGATTTTGATAGAAATGTATAAATATAGTTTCAAGAGGCTGAAACGGGGCTTTAGAAATTTTGGAAAAAGCCAATTTTTGTACTATCAGCTTTGAAGTTTATCGGAATATAAATCGCAACAAGATTCTGAATCCTACAATCTCGTGACTATGTTTCTTCCCCTGTCTATCATCATTTGTTAAATCTTCTTCTTAAAGTGTGTTTCTAGAAAATAAATCAATTTGATATTATAGGCATTGTTGTTTATTGTTTCAGATTGGTTTGGATGTTGAATGTATTATAGTTTTTCCTCTGAGATTACTTTAGTAATCTTACGACCTGTAATCCTTCTGTTCCTTAATATTTCTTTTGTTAGAAATTCTGTTTCTCTTTCATTACTGTTAATTGAAATATAAGATTCTTTCCAGATAAAAGCCTTGTATTTCTCTTTGTTGTGTTTCATTGTCTACAATTTCAAAATTGTCACTAAATCAGGAAACGACCTTGATTGTGTCTTTACATTACTGTTTTAGATTTTAAAGTTGTTTCATTAATATCTTTTCTGAAAGTCTGAAGTAACCAATCTATAAAAAAAAACCCCTTTTATAAAAATTTAAAACCCTATCACCCATGACAGTTCATAACGGCAGACAACCTAACGTAGAACCTGGTCTACAGGATCAAACCAACATTGCCTTAAACCTATTTAACACTATCTTACAAACTGCAACAAATAAGACTGAGTTAGAAAGATCATGGGCTTCAATCGAACGTGACATAAGCATCCAGGAACAACGGGAAGCAAGACAGAGACAGTTGAGAAACTGAATCTGATCTAGTCTTTCTTTGTTTCTTTGTTTTAAAAGTATTATCATAAAGATCTTTATTCGGATGCCTTGACGATGTGTTTTATAGCCTTAAAACACAAACTCAGGAACAACACCTTCCATAACGAGATTTGGCCTTTGACAAAATGATTGCACCTGCCCTCTCCCGAGAATGATTTTATCCTTACCATGTGGTGTGTTCTCTACATTACTCTCGCACGATTTCAGACATGTACTCTTTGTACTTTGAGACACTCCACTCATGATGAATCCTCATGAACATTATCTGTCCCACGATTTTATATAAACTTTGCCATGAACAGTATCTTTGCAACTACCGTTATCTCTACATGATTTCGGTAATGTACTTTCTGGTACTTCGGGGTGGTTAATTAATGATGAAAACGTTTGATCAACCACACATAGTGATGCCTGCGGATGTTTTACCTCTTTTTAAGACATTTTTTAACCCTATTGCACATAATGTTTCTGCCCTTATCCATTCTCAACCCGACCTGCATAATTCACTATCTTACCTTCACCTAAGTACCCGTAAACATGGTAGCTAGTAGGCATGAACCAGATAGTCTGGACGAGATTGCTTCCTCGACAGAATTTCGAGATACCAAGCACATTTTTAAAGCATCAGGATGGATGCCCTTTCTGGATAAATTTGATGGATATGATACAGAGATTTCTCTGGAATTTGCTAAGACCTTCGATGGGCATTGCACTATTATCAAAGGCCTCGAAATGGTAATTACAGAGAGTCTTATCAGTCGAGCAGTGGGTCTTCCACGCACAGGGGAAAGATGGTGTAAAGGAAAACCAATTGCGAAGGATATTTTTAATCAGATGTTGATTCCTGAATTCAAAGATGCTTACTGGTCAAGAGGCATTCCTAAAACCTGGTTGTCGGGCTTATGGGGTAAGGTTTTGTATATTTTGCAAAAAATTGTCACCGGTGAAGGACGTTTTGATACTTTATATATATATCATGCTAATTTGTTGCTCCATCTGGAAGGAACTACCCCTATGAACATTCCGTATTATTTGCTCCAAACCCTGGGAAAAATGGCGAACCAGATTCAGAAAAGTACAACTAATCCTAAGGGTAGTTTGTCTCACCATGGGATAATTAAAATTCTTGTTTCAGTTGCTTTGGAAGCCAAAGATTTAACCTGGGAAGGGTGTCTTCAAGGGAATTTTAAACCTGGTAAATCTAAGAAGTCGGGGTCAAAGCTGAAAGTTAGTAAGGCTACAATTTTATCTAATAGATGGATACGACTTCAGTTTGCCTCTGAATTACCCGAATCCCCTGCATCTGTTAATTCCGAAAGATGTAGAACAAAGAAAAAACATGATATTACTGAATCAGAAACACCCTCTGAAAGTAAAAAGCGGTAGAGAGTGCTATTCTCCCCTGATACCTCTGAAGCTCTAGTACCCGATAATGAAAATACAAAGGAAGAGGAAGACAAATGTATGGAGAATCCAAATCCAGGTAAGGAAAAGATGAAGTATATTGAGTCGGAAGCAGTTACAGATAAACTGCCTAGCCCTTTTCATTTTGAGCTGAGATTGGATGAAGACCTTGAATCTGACAGAGTCAAGGAATTCATTGTTAAACCAAGAATCAAAGAGAAGTCTTTAGCTAATCCTTCTCATTCAAATCCTATGACCATAAGTAAAATTGCTAACCTGGAGGAAGCTCCTACAGTGGGAACAGATTTCCAGCCAAGTCCAACTTGGAGCATGTCACAATTATTAAAAGAAGTTCACAGATGGGCAGAAGGTCTTGAAGACTTTGGGAAAATTCCTGAGGAGGAAGAGATTGTTCCAAAACAGGATGTTCAGGACCTCATTGGTAACCCTACAACTGATGTTCTTGACTTTCAACATCCTGTAGCTAGTGAAGACCTTGTTAACTCTGTTTTGAATGTTGTTCAAGGTTCTGTTGAAAATGAAGTTGAAGATTGTAAGAAAAAAGAAGAATCCCCCGAGGTACATGAATCAATGTCTACACCAATGCAAGAGAATGTTGATGGAAATCCAGAAGGTTTTTCTCCTACATATGTTGATTCTCGAAGTGAAAAAGGATGTATTTCCCTTGGTAGACTGGTAAGAAGAAATGTGCGCCTAAAGGAGAAACTTCAAGAATATGAAGTTCTTAATAGGCATATAGAAACAAAAAATGAGTTGAGAATAATCCAGAACACCCATCTGAGAGATAAGGTAGAGCGGCTAAAAGGAAGGAAAATAGAGTTTCTTAAGAAGATGCAAAAGATTGAGAATATTGCTCATCAGAGATAAGCACAGATCAAAAGATTAAAGAAGCAATTTAGAAAGTTGAAGATACAAATAGTTCTTGGTTTCTAATTTCTCATTAATTCCCCTGTTCCTAGTCCTGTTGCATGAAGACATGCAAGTACTTCAGCCTGGGGGAAATGTTGGGCCATGAATATGACCTTTATTTTTGCATATCTTTGACTTGTTTTTCACCTGTTCTGCACCAGTTACCAACATCTTATATCTCCTTTTGACAAACATCTATCTATTTTGCTACATTTCTAGCCTATATCCTTTTGCCCTGCCTAACCATGTTTCTAAGGTAAAAATATCATCTTTTAATACATTTTGCAAATGTTTTAATCTTTTGAATGTTAATTAAAAGAATGCATACTATGATTAATGGACTAATGCAATATTGGGATGCAACTCTTTTGACTACTCTATTGCAGATTATCACACTATTGCAGATTATCACATGTTGATGCGGCCTCCTTTTTTCTCGTGAAGCTTCATAAAAGTTTGATGCCACTTCAACATACAAGCTAGACTCCTATTCAAAGAAGAATGTATGCAGAGACGCATTTACTGGAAGTTGTTATTAGAGGCGAATCTCATGACATGAAGTGTCATGAGATCGCCCATTCAAGTTTATTATGTAATTAATACTTTGCATGGCTTTTCCATTTTTAGCGTTGGTAGTTAGCTTAGATGGAGGATCACCGACCCAAAAACGAGGATTAAAAACATTATAAAAACGAATCTCATGACATGAAGTGTCATGAGATCGGCCATTCAAGTTTATTATGTAATTAATACTTTGCATGGCTTTTCCATTTTTAGCGTTGGTAGTTAGCTTAGATGGAGGATCACCGACCCAAAAACGAGGATTAAAAACATTATAAAACGATGGGTCTACCCCGGTATGAGGCCAATGATTGATTTTGAAAAACTTCGACTGAGACTTTTGCTAAATAGAATGATACTGGTTTTCTCTCTGAATTGATGTTTGGTTAAAAATTGAACACATGGATTAATTGTTTCTGCAATAGCTGTTGAATGGATATGGTAGTGTAGATCGTTCTTTTCTGAAACGTTAACAAGGATCTTTGTCTCTGTGGGAGGGCCCACCACCAAAGGTAGATGATCTCTCCATTTTATAGTAGATATACAAAGTAAATGTTGATTGTCTTTTCTGTAGAAATAATCACTGTAGAAATTGTTCCATGTTTTTATGATTTAAATATGCAACTGCTAGATTAAATTTTGTTATAATTTAGATCACATGGCATTGTAATTCCGTAGAATAATCTCTGTGCACAGAGCGTAGGATAGTTGGCAGATAGATTTGAATAACCATGTTTTGTGCTTTGTAGATTGAATCATCAATTTGCCAAAGTCGTAGATTGAACTATAAGATAGAGATAGTGAATGGTAGAATTAAATAGGTTTTAAATTAATTCATAAGGATTGGATCATTTGAATTCTTGTTAATATAGATAGATTCACACGTGGTAGTTGAATTTCAATGAATTTAATTGGTAGTCTATAAGTTTAAAACCAGAATGTAGAAGGAAGTCTGATTAAGTTTTTATCATTTACTTTTACATAGGTCGGTTGAAGGAAATTGCAGAGTTAGTGACTTAGATTGAATTTATAGTTAGTGGATAATTAGTGGATTAGATTTAAGAGTTAGTTGTGATTTTGTAGATTAAGATATGACATCAGGATAGCGTAGATTAAATTTATCCTTACAATCTCATAGGATTTCCCTTCCATAGGAAATAGATTTACAAATATAATAGAGTTGTTGTTAGTGTTCCGTACCCATTTCGCACTAGTTACTTTGTTTTGTACTTGTTCAACACTGTTATGACTACTTTAGTGAATTAGAAGTTTAATATTTCATTTTTGAACAGTGAATTTTAAATCTTTATTTTTAAATCTAGATTCATAGAGTATTTCTTCACTAGCATCCACAACACTGTAGATGACTAAAAGATAGAAGAGAATTTGGTGATTAAGATTAAAACATTTATTTCTGCATTTATGATAGATGAATTGTGAATTAATAGATGATAGAATAGGATAGGAGTTCTGATTAAAAGTTAAAATAGAATTTAGATGATTTGAAGGAAAGCTTAGAGTTATGTTTGGTATTTAAATTACATTTCTCTAGTTTTGGCATAGATTAAATGGTTTGCTTAGCATTAGCTATAGACAGTGGATGGTTAAAATAGAATAGATGAAATTAATGGTTAAATATCATTTCCTGCATTTTGAAAGTAGAGGGTTTTATAGATAGAGTAATTTGGATTCTTTTGAATAGTTTTTAGAAAATTCTTACCCGCACATATAGTGTAGCAGCTTTAAGATTACCAACCCTGGTGTTGGTGTCTAAAGATGTCTTAAAAACAACCTTAGTTTAACATTAATTTATCAACCTGGAGATTCGTCTTTTATCTCAAGAATATCAGCAAAGTCTATGCAGGTAGCCTAAAATTGTGTAGCTAAACCAAATCTGAGTTTATCAACAATCGAGTTCCTCAAACATTCACCAAAGATTCTAAGAATTAACTGGAATTGAAATTTGATTACTAAGATGCTATGAAATGGAAATGAACTAATTAATCTATTGAATTCACTTAACTAGAAAACAGTAATTGAATCTAACTAAGGACTTGCAAAATTAACTATGAATTCTAATTACTAGAAAGGAAATGAAAAATTACTCTATCTACGGAAATAAACATCAATTATAATCTAATCGGAAGGGACAACTAATGTAACTTTGCTGAAAGGAATAACTATTGTAACTTTAACCGAAATGAACAACTATTGTAACTTTAACCGAAAGGAACATCAATCGTAAATCTAAGAAAAGGAACAACGCGGATGAAAATGTGAGGAACTGTCAAGCAATAACTTCAGAAATGGAAATCATAACAACAATCATTAATAACTAATTGAAATGTATGTCTTCTAATGATCATAAAATCATTAACACACTTATGCATTTATCATTGGCTATTGTAAAAGAGATTTGAATCACAAAATGGAAATCAAACTTCGAACTGATACAATTACAGAATGAGACAGTGGCTCCTTCAGAGTGGGCCCTCGGTCTTCAGAAGTACTGCTACGAGAAACTCAGAGCACGAAAATGATTAAAACACTCAAAACTTTCATTGATTCCATGGATGGTAAAACATTTACAAATCTAATTACTTGAATGCATTTTTTTCTTATGTTTTTTTGGATCTATTATCCTCTTATATAGTACAATAGTTTGGTAAATCAAGCTATCCTGAGGATCGAAAGATCCTTAGGATTTCTTTACTATTATAAAATTACAATATAGCAAATGTATTATCTTCAAACTGCTTTGCGCCTAAAAAGTCTTCAACCTTCAATAGCTTGCGCATAGCCAAAATCTCTTTGGTTATCTTTGGCAGTTGTTTATCCAATTCTGTAACAAAATCGAACCATTCCATTCATAAATTAGAATCTATTTAATAAAACTTTAATAACAACCCTAAGAGACATATTAATCATATTCTTTCCTATCTATCCCTAACTATCTAAAGAAGCAATCAAAATCATATCATAAATTGTGGGAAAAAGGAAGATATTTATACATTTTTCGTAATCCAACATACCCCCCATCTTACCTTCTTGCATGTCCTCATGCAAGCTAGAGTCTTTCATGTAAACCAATTATACTGTAGGGAGGAAAAGTTGGTTCACCAGGTCTCCTGAAACCATGGCTTCTTTTGATTTCGTCAAAAGCAGCTTCTTGTCTCTTTTTATTAATTTGAAAATCCTTCTGGTAAACTTCTGGAGGAAACCAGAGGAGAGGGGGGTTATACCTGCATCCCATCCAAGCAGGTCCTTCCTCCTGGAGTAGTCTAGCATATATTTCTACTCTGAAGTTTGCTGCAAAGAAATTTCTATATCCAAAGGGCTCTCTACTTTTCACTTCGTCGGTGGATGCATCCCATCTTAGCTTGGAAGCAGCAAGGGCTTCTTCCTTGAATTCTTTAAAATATGTAATTCTTGAACGGATGACATGTAAATGGATAGGAGATAATGATTCCACAACTCCTGGTCTTTTCATGAAGGTCTGGTGTCTCATGATGGCTGGGAAGGATTTTGGAGGCTCTCCTCTAATCCAAAGATCTAAACCATTTTCTCTATTTATGAACATTTTTTGAGCCTTACCCCATCTGACCTGGTTCCTAGTAAATGACATAAATGCTTGGAATTGTATATCCCCTATGAAGAGGCCAGGGTTGTCTCCTCTAACTTCATCCAAAATGAGATCATGGAAATATAATTCACACAGAAGGTATTGTACCTTCTCTTCCTGATCTCTAAAACATGAAATAAATTCTGGAACAATGGCAAATAAAATGGGTTTACCTACTCTGATGCCCTTTACTGTCAACAATAGATACCATTCCAGCAAGAATAAAACATAATTAGTGGCAGGGGCTTTGCAATTGATGGAATCAGAATAGACATCACATATGTGTTTGATTTGCTCCAAAGCTTCTTCCAAATGGGTTTGCACCTTTTTGGTCTTCTCTTGGTCTCTGGTAAGTGCAACATAAGTTTCACCCTCTGTTGCTATCATATCTTTCAATTATTTAACAACCCTTTGATATTCAGTCCTCGTTACCATTTCATGTTGGTGTTGGACCAATGCTTGTTGTGCTTGTGTAAGTTCTGCTTTTAGTCTATCGATGATGACATTCCGTGCCTGAGATTGAGATGCTTGGTATTCTTCCACAACACTCATCTCTTCCCTGGGCTGAATCAATGTTTGTTGGGCTTGTTCCAATTCTTCTTTCAGCTCATGAATCATGGCACCTTGTGCTCGAGACTGGGATGTTTGATATTCATTCATTTATTCTCTAGAGCGAATTAATGCTTGCTGAGTTTGTGCAAGCTCTGCCTCCAGTCTATTCATGATAGTACTTTGTTCCTGAAATTGCCCTGTTATCGTCAATAATTCGCCTCTGTTTTGAGTCAGGGTTTGCTGTGACTGTAGTAGTTCTTCCTCCAGTCTTCTAATAGTAGCATTTTTCTCAAAAAGTTGAGTTGTTTCCTCTAAAACCAGAGTATCTTTCTGTATCTCAGTATCAACCATCTCTTGTGTTTCTATAGGAATTACATCTTCATCCTGGGCTGCTGATTCCTCTACTATTAATTCCTCGGGGTCAGTGTGTACTCCTATAGAAGTTGTACTAGCTGCTTTCTTAGGAAGAGGGTTTCTTCCTTGCATTCTGCCCTTCTTGTTTTTCTTTCTCCTTTGGATCTTGTCTGCTAGTTCCAACTGTTTCCTCAATTCCTTGATAATCTCCTTGAGCTTTCCCACTTTCTTCTTTAATCTCACAGCCCTCTTAGCCTTCTTCTTCAACAATTTGTTTTCTTTCTTTAATTTCCTAATTTGTTTCTGACTTTTGGCATATTTCTGTCTATGGGGAATCTTGAGGTCTTCTTCATTTCGGCCAGTAGAGGGTTGTCCCTCTATTTCTTCCAAGTGCTCTATTTGTTCAAGGTGGTTTCGTTCTTCAAAAATAAATTCCTCCTGTGTTGTGTCATCTGGAAATAACATTTTAGTGTCAAGAAAGTCTTCAACAAGTTTCTAAGAGGAGCCTGGTTCTGGTTCTTTTTCTAGATTATGTTCATCTCTGTCAGTTGAGGTTCCTAAGTTCCCCAAAACCTGAGCCATTTCTATCTCATAACTCTTAAAAAAGTGTTTTGTGCTTTGATGCAAGTTGGGTGTCTCCCTGATTATCCTTTTGTGTTGTTTGCCCTGCTTGGTCAATATCTTGAACATTTTCCTGTGAAGGTTGTTCCATGACATTCTGAAGTTCTTCAGGGTGCTCTGTTTCATCCTGAACTGCTTTAGTGGTTTCCTGGATTTGTTTGCTTCTCTTCCTTGTCCTAGGGGGGGATTTAAGAGAAACCATTGTTCTCTTCTTTCTTTTTGTCACTGCCTGTGTCTGTGAGGTCTGGGCCTCAGTAATTTGAGTAGGGTTTGCTTCAACTTCAGTTTGGGGAAATGGAGTTTCTCTTTGGGTGGTAGTTTCCTGCTCCAGTTGTGGAGGTCTACTGGCCTCAATGATTTGCGTAGGTTCTGCTTCAATTTCAGTCTGAGGTGGTGAAATATTTCCCTCAATGATTTGAGCAGGTTTTGGTTCAACTTCAATATGAGGTGGTGAAATATTGCCCTCAATGGTTTGGGTAGGTTCTGGTTCAAATTTAGTCCGAGGTGGTGAAATTTCCCTTTGGGTGGTGGTCGCCTGCTCCAATTGTGGAGGTCTATTTCCCTCAATCAAAGTTTCCCAAGTCAACTGAGTTTGACTCAGTGCTTTATCCACTATCAATTTAACTAGTTTGTGGTGGCTAATAACAATAACATGATCTTTGGACTTTTGTGTCCTTAAAGCGACTTCATGTAATACAGTATCTAGGAAGAAAGGAAGGTTAAGTACTAACCATTTCTTCAAGGCTGCCAACAAATTAAGATGGCATGGCCGAATTACATCGTATCATCCATCGCAGGTGATGTAGCGTTGAACTATTCCCGCCAATTCCTTCCACGGTTCAATGAGGGTACTGGGATTAAGTCCCTTGCCTTTTTTGTCCAGTTCTTCCCCCGGTTCTGTGAAAGATTCCACGACTTCCCTCAGCTTCGTGTATTTCCCTGTCCATTGACTGCCTGTGTTAGAGAGGCCTGTGACCTCTGCTATGATTTTTGAGGTAACTGGTATTCATATACCCTGCACCGTAGAGATTTCTCCTTGCAGGTTTTGAAATAATTTCAGTGTGACATTTGTGTCATCTCTTTGCAAGCGGTTGAAGTATTTGGTCCACCCTAGGCGATGTAGGATTTCTCTTGCCTGTTCTATAACCCGGAGTAATGCCGACTCTCTTCACACACTTCTGCCACCCATATTTCTGTGAGAAAGAAAGAACGACTATCGTTCCTGTTTACGAATTTGGTTAGACCATCTTTGGAGAAGCAAATACCAGAAATGGAAAATATCAGCGACGACAAATGTATAAAGACGTGGGTTTTGTATTTATTGCAATCATTACAGCTAGTCAGGAAGTGTGCCGAGCATCCCCCTCATTAATGTAGAGGCCGTCCTCGACTGTTAGTGTAGGCGGAAGCAATGAGTGTGGTTATTTCGGGTGAGAGGTAATGATTGCATTGCTGGCGTCAATAGAGCTAATCAAATATAATTTTCAAAAAGACACATGCCACCAAAAATCATTTAAACGATAGTCATTTGATGTATGGAATTTATAAAGTTATTACACCTATGTGCAAAAAATAATTTATGGAGAAATCAATCAAAAATAAGTTAAATCTGTTCATTTTTTTTTTAATAATCCACATAACATAATATTGTTACTTTTCCCGGTGATTGAGTATAACTGATATGATAGCCTCATTTTTTTTTTTGGGAGTAAAGGAGATCTAGAGACACACATAAACTTGGTATTTTGAGATAATCGTCCATACCATAGGCAGAGCCACTGCTTCCAGTAGGGTTTCCTTTTAACCCTTAGATAAGCCTATATCCTTTTTTTTTTTGACAAAAACAGTTATGTTGCATTAAGCGGCATTCTGGCAAGCCAGAATCAGAAAGTTACAAATCTGTAGAAGGTTGGTGACCTCTAACAGTGCTGCCAACCTTCTTGTGAATGTCTTGGGAGACCAATCCCCTCTGCTCCTTGAGCTAATTTGAGAAAATGACAAAGAATGCATACATGAGTAAATTCTCACAAACTGTGAGCATAGCAGAAGACAGAAGCAAAGCATTAAACCGAGGGGGCTGAAATTTTCCCCTTAATGTAGGGATCCAACTTTTTCTGAGAACCTAAAGAAATGTTGGAGGCCGCCTCCTTTTCTCTGCGCGCTTTGTTGGTCCTTCGCCCTCAGGTAAGGGGTGGAGACGGAACTGAATTGTCTTCAGGTTCAGAAGTTCCCCCAGATCCGCTAGAGGGGACTGTAACAACCAGACCTGCGTGGGCAGAGGGTTCCGGATCTGAAGCCCAAATTTCTCTCGCTGCTTCTGAATTTGGGGGGGTGGATTCCAGAAGGCTTTCGTCTGCCGGAGGATCTTCCTTAACTGCTGTTGTTTCTGGATCTAGGGCTTCATCTTCCTTCAGTGCATCAAAGCTGTTTTTATTTTCTAGAGTTGCCTCTGTTGAATGAGTGGCCTTCGGGGCCTGGGCTAGTGGATCCTTTCGCCTTGACTGCCTTCGTCGGTTAGATATGGGATGCAAGTCATCTTCTTTGACTGGTCCCGGCTCCTCAGAGGCTTTGGGGTAGCTTTTTGCAAAGTGACCGTAAGCATGGCACCAGAGGCACTTAAAAGGAATCTTCTCGTAGTCCAGCTCTTGGATATGGCACCATTCCCCCAGGGAGAGATTAATGGCTTCCGAAAGACCTTTCTCGAGGTTAACCTCAACACAAATGTGAGCGCAGGTAAACTGGTCCCCTTTTGGCTCCGCACTGTCCAGGAAACGCCCAAGCTTATTTCCAATGTCCTCCAAAGATCTTGTCCCCCAGAGATGCAAGGGAAGGTGAGGCAGCCTAACCCAAATAGGGGCTGCGGTGATCTCGGCTTCGGGATTGAAGTCAAGAGTCCAGGGGGATAAGAACAGTCCTCTCGACCCCATGAAATAGGGTCCAGATCTGAAAACTAGATCACAGTCCTCTTTCCTCGAGAAACTGAAGACAAAAAAACCCCTGGCTACTGCGAACAAAGAAACGTTTCCCTGTATCAGCGACTTCCAACGATCATCCATCCATGCCTCCACCATTTTGGGGCTAGGCCATAACCCCGTAAACTTTCCGATGAGGGCCTTTTCTGCTAGAAGGAGGGCAAATTTGCAAGGCTCCTCTGGAGATAGCTCCAGAGAAGGGATCTCCTCCATCTTCTTAACAAACTTAGACGAGAGAGAAGGCTTGGATTTGGGTCCTGCCGAGCGGACTAATGCTTTGAATGCTTCCAAAGGATATTTTTCCCTCTCAACAATCGGATCTGGGGCCATCGTAGCAGGCCGTCGACCACCAGCAAAACAAGAAGACCAGCGGCAAGCCAAGACCACTGCTCCAAAACGCATGCAAAAACGCAGGCGAAACGCAGGCGAAACGCAGGAGGGTTCTCTGAAAACGCCGATCCGCGGCCCTGTATGCGGGGAACCCTGATCGACTACTACAGACGAAGATCCGCGCCCCTGCAATAAAAAAACCAGAGCGGAGGTGGCTAGGGTTTAGGCCCTAGCCACATTGACATTCCGTCTTGCTTCGCTTCATCTCAACATTTCGAACCTCTAACTGGATAAGCCTATATCCTTAATACACATGCGAATCATCTTTTTAAAAAATACCATTATCCTGGTTTGGTAGCCAGATGATAATAATGCCACTCACTAGATTATAACTTAAGTGAACAAGCTAGCTCGTGATGAGACCTCTTGTCCTTTGACAAAAGAATATGTCAAAGGCCATTGCCCTGGTGTGGTATCCATAGTGGGAATGTCACTTAGGTTAGTATCCTATGATCGTGGTAGGTTGGCTCATGATGAGACCCCCCGTTCTTTATGAAAAAGGTTTTTGTTGTGTATTTTTATTTATTTGTATTTTCTCTTAATATTTGAATTGTCTTTTCCCAAAAAGACCTTTATCCTGGTTTGGTGGCCAGATGATGATAATTCCACTCATTAGATTATAACTTAAGTGAACAAACCATCTCGTGATGAGACCTCTTTTCCTTTGGCAAAAGAAAATGTCAAAGGCCATTACCCTGGTATGGTGGCCATAATGGGAATGTCACTTAGGTTAGTATCCTATGATCGTGGTAGGTTGGATCGTGATGAGACCCCATGTTCTTTATGGGAAAATTTTATTGTATATATATATATATATATATATATATATATATAAGGGAGGCTCATCTACTCCTTAAGAGTAAGGGATGGTATAAGGAAGTGTAAAGATGTCAAGTAAAAGTGTGCTGAAGATTCCTTATAATATAGAGGCATAATATCATTCAGGTATATTTGTATATGTAAGGGAAAGAAACAACTTATGGTGGTGATTGATTATGAACAAGGTTTAAGATATTTCAGAGACATTATTCCACGATTTTTTTTTTTTGTTAAGGTGTGATGGACCATCCACAAAATAATGACAGATTGTTATAATGACGATTAGAAACAGTGCTGGTGAAAGTTAATTGATGAAAGCCGCACTTACAGAGGAATGGCTAGCGTTTGAATGGTAAAGAAGGGAACTACAACCGCGCAAAAAGGGATAGTAGTTGTTCTGTTCCGAAAAGGAACAACAGGTGCACGAAAAGGGAACAACAGTTGTTCCGTTCAAAAAAAGAAAGGAACAACAGTTACGTGAAAAGGAACGACAGTTGTTCCGTTAAAAAAAAGGAACAACAGGCGCGCAAGAAGGAACAACAGTTGCGCGAAAAGGAACGACAGTTGTTCTGTTCAAAAAAAGGAACAACAAGTGTGCGAGAAGGAACAACAGTTGCGTGAAAAAGGAACATCAGTTGTTCTGTTCAAAAAAAGGAACAACAGGTGCACGAGAAGGAACAACAGTTGCGTGAAAAGGAACAATAGTTGTTCCGTTCAAAAAAAAGGAAACGACAGGCGCGTGAGAAAGGGAACAACAATTGTTCCATTAAAAAAGGAACAACAGGCACGCGAGAAGGAACAACAGTTGCGCGAAAAGGAACAATAGTTGTTCCGTTCAAAAAAAAGGAAACGACAGGCGCGTGAGAAAGGGAACAACACTTGTTCCATTAAAAAAGGAACAACAGGCGCGCGAGAAGGAACAACAGTTGCGCGAAAAGGAACAAAAGTTGTTCCGTTCAAAAAAAGGAAACGACAGGCGCGCGAGAAAGGGAACAACAATTGTTCCATTAAAAAAGGAACATCAGGCACGCGAGAAAGGAACAACATCGTCATGAACATGTAAAAGACAGAGTCCGTGTAATCAAACAAAATGGGAGTATGTAACAAAAGACGGTGCTAATTGTAGTTATCTGCCCTGATTCTTGTTTCCTAGATGACTTTTTATAAAACAAACGAAAAAAACTAACCACTCAGTTGGAAAACTATGTACAATATAAACATAATACATCATTTATGGAGTTGGGGTGGATGGGTTACCTTCCCAGCCAACCAAAATCTACACCGTAGGGTCTTTACTTACTTCTTGATAGAAATAATCTTTTGAAGGTGGTTGATGGTAAAGTTGCAGTTGGTGTCCATTGACCAGAAAGGGTTATCCAGACCCATCGATGGTGCTCAAAGTAATCGTGCCATTATCATGGACTTCATTAATTTCATACATCCCTAGCCATCGTGTCTGTAATTTCCCCAGAAAGTCCTCAAATTTGGAATCATAGAGGAGCGCCCAATCACCTTTCTTGAATGATTTCTTCTTGATATGCTTGTCGTGCCAGGTTTCTCTCTGTCACTGGATAACAGCTGTGCGCTCCACAACAGACAAGCATGCTTCATCCAATTCGTTGAGTTGCTGGAGGCATCGTTTATATGCTTATGTAAGATTTAGTCCAATTTGGCCATTCTTAGGGTCTTGATCTCGAATTCTATTAGGAAGATGGGTTATTTACCATAGACTAGATGGTAAGGAGAGTAGCCAGTGGTGTTGCGCCAGGTTGTACAATAATCCCATAAGTCATTTGGGAGCTCGGTAGCCCAATTTTGTCGATTTGTTGAGACAGTCTTCGTCAGAATTGCCTCTAGGACCTTATTGGTGCTTTCTACCTTCTCGTTTGCTTGTGGGTGGTATGGAGAAGTAACTCTGTGCTTGATGTGATAGCTGGCCAGGGTGGCTGTGATTCTATGGCCTATAAATTGTGACCCTCCATCAGTAATTATTTTTCTGGGTAGTCCATACCGTACAAACAATTTGAAAATAAATTTGATGACTACTTCTTCTGTTGCATTTGGTAAACCTTCCGCCTCTACCCATTTGGTCATGTAATCCGTTGCAATGAGAATATAGGCCTTTTGATTTGACTTTGGATTAAAGGGGCCGACGAATTCCAGTGCCCATCTTTCAAATGGTTGTACAACTAGTTGTGTTTTCAAGGGCATTTCATCAGCCTGACCTGGTTTCCCCATCCACTGACAGTTGTCACATGTCTGGACGTATTTCTTGGCATCTCTGAATATTGAGGGCTAGTAATAGCCCATATGTAGGATTTTGTGTCCAGTCCTGCGGTCCGCAAAATGCCCCCCATAGGGCTCGTCATGTCCTGCTTTCAATATGTCATATATTTCGTCCTCTCGTACGCATCGCCGTATCTAGAGATCAACTCCTATGTGGAAAAGATATCCACTGATCCAAGTGAATCATTCGCTACGCTTAACAATCAATCATCTTTCCCTGGATGATAAATGTGTCAGTAATCTTCCCGCTGCTAGATAGTTTGCTACATCAGCATACCAAGGTGGTTTTGTGTCGACAACAAACAAATGCTCATCCGGGAATTGATCCTTAGTTGTTAATGAATCATTTGTTTTTGGGAATCAGGACAGGATGTCTGTGATGAAATTTTCTCTCCCAGGTCGATCTTTGATGGTAATATCAAATTCCTGCAATAATAACAACCATCGAGTGACCCGTCCATTAGTAATTGGTTTATTAGCTAGATATCTAATGGCAGAATGATCAATATACAAGATAACTGGATAGCCTACTATATAATGACAAAATTTATTGATGGCATGTATAACAACTAAGAACTCTTTCTCTGTTACTGTATAATTAAGTTCGGCTGGAGTTAGATTCTTTCTAATGAAATAAATGGTTTAGGGTTTCTTTTCTTCTTGCTATCCCAGAACAACGCCTATAGCAATGTCTGAGGCATCGGTGGAAATTTGAAATGGTATTTTCCAATTAGGTCCTCTCAACACTGGCGTTGTTGAGATCAGTTTCTTGAGTCCTGCAAAATCCACATTGCATTTATCAAACCATTGGAATTCTACATTTCCTGTCAAAGCATGTAAAGGCACAACGGTTTTTGAAAAATTTGGCATAAATCTGCGATAGTATCCTAAAGCACCAAGAAAACTACGTACCTCAGTTTGTGTGTGTGGACTAGGTAGATTAAGAATTACCTCAATTTTTGCTGGATCTACTCTAATTCCATCTGCAGAAATGTAATGCCCTAATACCACACCTTCTGTCATCATCATGTGACATTTTTCGTGGCTTAAGCATAACCTGGTAGCGATGCACCGTCCTAATACCTTCTCCAGATTAGTCAAGGCTTGATCAAAGTCGTTGCCATACGAAGTAAAATCATCCATGTAGACTTCGAGCCCTTGGCTAATCAGATCACTGAATATGCTCAGAATGGCCCTTTGGAATGTAGTTGGAGCATTACAGAGTCGGAAGGGAAATACATTGTAGGCAAAGGTACCCCAGGGACATGTGAATGTCTTTTTATCCTGATCTTCTGGGATAATATGGATCTGATTGTAGCCGTTGAAACCATCTAGGAAAGAGAAGAAATTCTTCCCTGCCAAGGTATCCAGGACCTGATCGATGAAAGGTAATGGAAAATGATCTTTTTGAGTAGCTTTGTTTATTTCCCTGTAATCAACGCAGATTCACAACTTCTCGTTTTTCTTTGGAACGATGAATAATGGGGAAACCCATTGACTATCTGGGATAGGGTATATAAAATCTGTGTCCAACAACTTTTGTAGCTCTTCTTTAACAATATCTCTGAGGTGGGGGTTCAGTCTTCTTTGCGGTTGTCGGATAGGTCGGGAGTCTTTCTCAATGTAAATGTGGTGTGTGCAGAGTTGTGGATCAATACCTTTCATATCAGAGTACTCCCAGGCAAAACCTTCTTGGTATTTAGAGAGAGTTTGGATTAGCTTTTGTTGTTGTTTCTCTTCTAGGTTGGAATTAATGTTCAGAGACTTCCCTAGTGCGATCTCAACAGATTTGTTGTTGTGAACATAAGTAGTCAGAATTTGTTGTTCCATTAAGTCTTTCAGCGGGTCTCCCTGTGCTTCACAGTCTAGAATAGCTTGGAGCATCTGGCATGTTGGGTTACTTACAACGGTTGGATTGTTAATAAACCCACTAATTACATCATCTTCTAGCTGATTTTTGTGCTTGAGGGCTTCTTACATTGTTAGTGGGGCACGCAGATCCTTCTCAGGATATCGTGGTGGTGGAAATTGCAGGTGTACAATCGTTGGAATAGGTTTGGCTGGAGGATATAAGATGAGATTCCTTGTAATCCCTCCTCTAGAAATTGTCATTGTACCCAATCGGTAGCCTATGTACGCATCAACTGTTGCGAGCCATGGTCTACCCAATATCAATGGATGCCCTTCAAGTCCACTTTTTAGGTTGATGATGAGAAAATCTGCGGGATATTCCCAAGAATCAACTGAAATGGCTATATCATGTAGTGTGCCGAGTGGTTTGACCATTGATCGATCGAACAATTGCAACATAATCGGGGTTGGGTCAAAAGATTTAAGACCCATGGCATTGAAGGTTTCCATAGTTAGAATATCGATGGCCGCCCCTAAATCAACTAGGGTATTTGGAAAGGAACAACCCTGAATCTGCACTATTACTATGGGGTTCCTTGGATCTACATATTTGACTGGTGTTTCTCTACCCAAAATTAGATCAGATAAGGCTCCCACTACATGCACTGTTGATGATAATTTTTTGATTTTTCTTATGGGCTTCCTCTCACATAGCTCCTTGATTGTCTTTGCGTAGATCAATATGTCTTGCAGGGCTTGTAGGAGTGGAATTTTGATGTATAAATTCGTGAGTTCCCCTACAATGTCGAAGTCAGGATATACAGTGGGTTTCTCTATCATCAGTCTTTCGGGGAACGGAGGGGAGGGAATTGCATCCTTATCAGAGTCTTGTGATTCGACTGTGTTCCTCCCTTGCCTAATTTCTTCTGTTATTACCACAGTCGAGGGTGTTACTGTTGGTTTTTTTTCATTTCCTTGTTCTTGGGGAATGTCATTTTGTTCGTGGGAGATGATGTGCCCCGATATTAACCGAAGTTCATTGCACCCTACTGAATTGATTTACCCTTCTCCACTTTCCATGATCTGGATGAGCTGAGCTGGCCTATTATTGGGATTCGGGTGGGTTTGGGCAGGTAATTGAGGGCACAATTGTGATTGGGGAAATGGGAGTGGAGTTTGTAACAGAGGTTGGGTTTGAGAGGTCATCCCCATAGGTTGGTTATTCATCCCCATGGGGCGCTGTCAGTTCTGGTTCCAATTTGGGTTTTGGGCAGTCGAGTTAGGCCATTGTGGAGGGTAGGTATTATTTGAATTTTGCCAGGATGGGGTGGTGTATTGTGAATTTGGATAATTAGAACTTGTAGTTGGTTGATTTTTCCAGTTGGGGTTTGTGGCAGGCTGGTTTTTCCAAGTGGGGATTGCAGGTGGGTATTGCTAGGGCTGCCAATTCTGATTAGTAAAAGGATGGCCCTGCCATGTTCTGCCAACATTTTGCTGTTGATTATATTATCCAGGATTCGGCTGTTGATTGTATTGTCCAGGAAATAAAGAGGAAGGGTCTTGAAATGTATTTTGAGGCCGGGACTGCCACTGACGGCGTTGAGCCATCAGATATAATGGTTATGTTTCCTCTTTTGCCTCTTTGAATAAAACTTTCAATCCAGGAAGTGATGGATAGTCTTCTGTGTCGTGATCCTTGGCGCAAATAGCACAGACCCGAACTATATCCAAGGGACATTCTCTTGGACCATGTTTCTTTCTGCACTTGTGGAAAAATATAGCCAAGGTATGTTCTGCCTTTACATTTTTCTATTTGGCCTGCAATACATCCAATTGTGTAGTCAGAGTGCTCAAAATATCCGTTTTAAAGTTTTCGAGGAAATTACCGACTTCAGCTCGCGTGACACCCCCGCTGGATATATTGTTATTTCTTGTGAGGGACGTCTGCATTCCTGACCTGGTCCGTGTACTTCCTCATGAGCACCTGATACACAATAAAACAATATCTTCATAAGTTTCTTGATAAATGTCACCTTTCCCCATTAAATTCAATGTTTCTACCCATTCATATTTCATACCCTTGATCAAAGTTGCTTTGAGTACTAGACCTAGTAATGTACCATAGGGTGATCTTTGCAAATTATACTGAAATCTTTCGACATATTCTTCTAATGGTTCATTTTCTTTCACAGTCATTTGAAATATTTCATCTTTTAGGTCTCTGGTTCTGCAATAATCCTGATATTTTAACAAGAAGGTTTGTTTCATCTGGTCCCATGAATTGATGGTTCCACCTCCCAATCCCATGAACCAGCGTAGGGCTGCTCCCTTCAAGGTAGAGGGGAATAGTTTTAATTTTTGGGGTTCAGAGGTGTAGTCATACCCTCTACATAGGACATCAAATTCAAATAGGAATGCATCCGAGTCTTCTGAGATCAATCCATGGAAGGTTGGCAGGTTTTGTAAGGAGATTTATTTCATGGGGGCATTGACAATTGGATCAACTATTGGATACTCCAGCGTGGAGGTCTGGGGTTGTTGTTGATTTGCTTGTGCCATTTGTTAAAAAACGTGCCAAAAATTTTCAGGAGGTTCTTGATCCGGGTATTCTATTTGAAATTGTTGATTATTTGGTCCTCCAAGGAATTTGACTACACTCCCTTTATCTGGGATTTCAGATATTCATTCTTCTTTCAAAGGAGACTCAGGATTAGGTGGTGGTGGTGGTGGGTATGCCTTGGCAACCCTGCTAGTTTCTCTTATTCCCTCCTCCAGATTATTAGAGCTTCCCTCTTCTAAGGGGTTGAGCGGTGGGAGATCTGTATTCTGAAAACTCTGCTCGGTCCCTTCAGATTTGCTATGAATCTCAGCATGGGCCGTAGTTGGTGAAACTACTGCCTGAAGGATTTGGGTGGGTCCTTTCCTAGGTCCAACCGAAGCTTGAGATTCACCCTTTTTGATGATTTCGTCTATGAAAGTGCTTCTTCCAGGGATCACCGAACCCTGGGTTTTGGTATTTTTTGGTGGGGGTTTTGTTTTTTCAAGATCCTTCTTTCTAGTCATACACACTTCACACAACAACAAAAGAAATTTCAACAAAAGAAACACTTATGAAACCTTTTAAGTGTCAACTGGAGGTAAGCGTTGGCATAAGCATTTTACTTATTGCCTACATAGGTTCTTACCTTCCATCTTCAATACCTGGTCCTCCAGAGACACAACCTATGCTACCTTTGAAATTCTCCCCTGCAACAACGCCAAACTGTTGGTGTCTAAAGATGTCTTAAAAACAACCTTAGTTTAACATTAATTTATCAACCCGGAGATTCGTCTTTTATCTCAAGAATATCGGCAAAGTCTATGCAGGTAGCCTAAAATCATGTAGCTAAACCAAATCTTAGTTTATCAACAATCGAGTTCCTCAAACATTCACCAAAGATTCTAAGAATTAACTGGAATTGAAATCTGATTACTAAGATGCTGTGAAATGGAAAGGAACTAATTAATCTATTGAATTCACTTAATTAGAAAGTAGTAATTGAATCTAACTAAGGACTTGCAAAATTAACTATGAATTCTAATTACTGGAAAGGAAATGACAAATTACTCTATTTGCGGAAAGAAATAACAATTATAATATAATCGGAAGGGACAACTAATGTAACTTTACTGAAATGAACAACTATTGTAACTTTAACCGAAAGGAACAACTATTGTAACTTTAACCGAAAGGAACAACAATCATAAATCTAAGAAAATGAACAACGCGGATGAAAATGTGAGGAACTGTCAAGCAATAACTTCAGAAATGGAAATCATAACAACAATAATTAATAACTAATCGAAATGTCTGTCTTCTATATGCAAACGATGATAAAATCATTAACACACTTTTGCATTTATCATTGGCTATTGTAAAAGAGATTTGAATCACAAAATGGAAATCAAACTTTGAACTGATACAATTACAGAACGAGACAGTAGCTCCTTCAGACTGGGCCCTTAGTCTTCAGAAGTACTTCTACGAGAAACTCAGAGCAAGGAAATGATAAAAACACTCAAAACTTTCATTGATTCCATGGCTGGTAAAACATTTACAAAAACTGTTGTGCAGAACAGTTTTGAATCTAATTACTTGAATGCGTTTTTTTCTTATGTTTTTATGGATCTATTATCCTCTTATATATTACAATAGTTGGGTAAATCAAACTATCCCGAGGATCAAAATATCCTCAGGATTGATTTACTATTATAAAATTACAATATAGCAAATGTATTATCTTCAAACTGCTTTGTGCCTAAAAAGTCTTCAACCTTCAATAGCTTGCGCATAGCCAAAATCTCTTTGGTTATCTTTGGCAGTTATTTATCCAATTCTATAAAAAAATCGAACCATTCCATTCGTAAATTAGAATCTATTTAATAAAACTTTAATAACAACCCTAAGAGACATATTAATCATATTCTTTCCTATCTATCCCTAACTATCTAAAGAAGCAATCAAAATCATATCATAAACTGTGGGAAAAAAGGAAGATATTTATACCTTTTTCGTAACCCAACACCTGGTCTAACAATTTAATGTTTTTAGGTCATTAGAAAGTGATATAATTTACTTGACAGTGATATCAAAATTATGTTGCTTAGCATAAGCATTTACCTCTATGATTTTGAAATATGGCTTATAAATAGTTGTACTGGCATAAAGGAAACTAATAATAGTTGTTATTATTGAGCATGAGCCACATCTACTTTGTTTCTCTTTACTCACCATTTGAGTTATATATTTTTGGATTGTAGATAATCTACCATGGTTAACAATCTTATTACAAATACATAAGCATTTATGACGCAGCTCACAGACTTGAAGCAATTCTAACGCCTATAAGACTATGCTCTACCTTCAGAATGCACAAAGGAACTTATATTCAAACATGCAACAAACAATTCATTTATTGTTGTTAATATTGAAATAGAAGAATTTAATTACAACCACAAGAACACAAACACGCTATGAATCCTTGATTTTATTATTGATTCAGAATTCCCCTTATTACAATGTAATCGGGGAATACATCTTTCTCACTAGATTGGAACTGTTATACTATACTTTTGCATATTATACTATCTTTTCTCGATCTCATTCTTGGTGGTTGTCTTAGTCACTTCAAATCGTCCCGAGGGAAAACCTTCCTTTCTTCTAGCTTGAACCCCCCCAACATTTTTTCCTCCTCTTTTATGTTTTTTTTGTCAGTTGATTTGTTTCCCATGTCGTTGGAAAGATGATTCGTCATGATTGTTCGCTGCCCAACCATTTTCCTAATTCATTTTTATTTCTTCTTCCTTCACCAATGATTTCCACTTGGCACTTAATCTTCATGAGCTACGTGGTCTGAATTTGGAATCAACACGTTGAGTTGCAACATAAAATTTTCAACACAAATACTGTAGCGTGGATTTGCATCGAGTTGCAACACCAATCCTGTAGCGTGGAGTTGTAGCACCAATACTGTAGCATGGATTTGTAGCATAGGAGTTGCAGTGAGTTGCAACACTCATCCTGTAGCATAGAATCACAACATAGGAGTTGCAAAACTCATCCTGTAGCGTGGAGTCGCGGCATAAGAGTTGCAACATCATCAATTATAACAAGGAGTAACAACACGGGTTGTCAAGTAGAGTTGCAAGTTGCAACTATCGTTATTCATCCTAAATTAACTTGTACATAATTGAAATATTTTTGGGTGATGCGTATTTCCTAGAACCAAAGATGCTCCTGCATTGGACACCCTTGGTAAGAAAAACATGAGCTTCCAGCTCATGTGATTGGTGTTCCATAGGATGAAAAGTTTCGTATTTTCATTAGTTATTCTTCAGAAACCCACGATGCATCCTCAGATCCTCTGTTTTTCCGTTTGACTAAATATTCTAGATATTCCTTGTTGTGAGTTTTTCTACCGATCCTTGTGCCCAAAATTTCTTCCACTTCCTCATCTCGCTTGATTGGTATTTATTCCCATCTATCTAGAGTACTTTCATCATCACGATTTTCTCCTTCATGGAACTCATATAGATCAATAACATTGAATTTTGGAGATATATCGAGCTTGTCTAGAAGTTCCAACTGATAAGCATTATAAGAAATTTTCTTCAAGATTCTGCACGGTCCTATTTTTTTATACTTAAGTTTGTTATAAGTACCTGTGGAAAATCGTTCATTTCTCAAGTGATCCATGACCAACTCACCTTATTTAAATGTTTTTTGTCTTCGCTGCAGGTTTTTCCTCTGTTTATACTTGTTATTTCTTTCATGTAGTTTCTACTTCACTTGCTCATGCAATTCCTGCATAATATCTGCAAAATCACTTGCATCAACACTCCTTTTATCTCCAAGATCTAGTAAATCAACCAAATCTACCACCCCTTTAGGTGACCTGCCATAAAAAAATTGGAATGGGATATTCCCTATATATATGTTCACTAAATCGTTGTAAACGAATTCAGCTTGTGCCAAAACTGAATCCCACTGTCTAGGATTTTCACCAATCAAACTTGTCAATAAGTTTCCTAAACTTTGGTTCACCACCTCAGTCTTCCCATATTTTTTTGGATGATAGGATGAAATGTATAGAAACTTAGAACCCAACCTTTTCCAAAGCATCCTTCAAAAGTGACCGATAAATATCGTGTCTCTGTCTGAAGTAATACTCCTTGGTAGGCCATGTAACTGTACTACTTCTATGAAAAACAAGATAGCCACTTCACTAGCATCACTTGTCCTTTTACATGCTACAAAATGTGTCATTTTTGAAAATCGATCTACTACCACCATCACAGAATCGTACTTCCCCAGTGTCATAGGTAGTCCCAAAACAAAATCCATGCTTACATCTTCCCATGGTCTTTCACATACTAGCAATGGAGTGTAAAGTCTTGTATTCAGATTTCTACCCTTAGCTAATTGACAAACTCTACAACACTCAACAAATTTCCTGGCATCTTTGTTGATGTAGGGCCAAAAGTATTTTTCTTTAACTAATGATGTGGTTTTTTCCATGCCACAATGTCCTCCTAAACCACCACTGTGTAACTATCTAATGAGGTTCAAATGTATCGAACTCTGTGGAACACATAACTGTTGTTTCTTAAACAAGAATCCTTCTTGAATGTGGTACTCTAAGAATGGTGTTCGGTCCATACTCCATGGTTCTTTTCATTTCTTCCAAGACTCTACAAAATCTGCATCCTCTTCATACAACCCTTTCACACATTCCAAACTTACCACTGTAATTGACATTGTGTTTAGCAATATCGTCCTCCGATTCAATGCATCGACAACCTTTTTTGACTTCCCTGACCTTTGTTTCAAAACAAACATATACATTTGTAAAAATTCTACCCACTTAGAATGTTTCTGATTCAATTTACCTTGGTTGTTAATGTACTGCAACGCATTGTGGTCAGTGAACAAAACAAACTCCTTTGGAAGCAAGTAATGTCTCCACTTTTTCAGGGCCTGAATGATAGCATAAAATTCTTGATCATAAACATAGTATTTCTTCCTCGTTTCATTCAACTTTTCAGTGAAAAAGGATATCAGTCTACCTTCTTGGCTCAGAACTTCTCTAATTGTTGTCCCACTTGTATCACAGTCTACTTGAAATACCTTATTGAAATTTGGAAGTGTCAATATTGGTTGTTCTATCACCTTTCTTTTCAAATCTTCAAAATGAACTTGTTTTTGTTGTTGTCCATTGAAATGTGTCTTTCTTCATGCATTCAGTAAGAGGTGCACAAATATGACTGAAATTTCGAATGAACTTCCTATAGAAATTTGTCAATCCATGGAAACTTCGCACGTCAAAAGTGCATTTGGGTGTCTGCCATTCCAATATTTTTTTTACCTTTTCAGGATCCATCTTTAAACCTTCTTTGGAAACCACAAAACCCAAGTATACAAGCTCCTTTTGTAAAAATGTACATATCTTCAGGTTTATCAGTAATTCCTCCTCTTTCAATCGTTGTAACGCCTTCTTCACGTGCTCCAAATGTTCCTCTTTTCTCCTGTTGAAAATCATAGTGTCATCTAAATATACAACAAATTTTCCCAAAAACTGTTTCAAAAAATCGTTCATCATCCTCATGAACGTGTTAGGTGCATTAGTTAACCCGAAGGGCATAACTAACCACTCGAACAACCCATCTTTTTTCTTGAACATTGTCTTCCATTCATCATCTTCCCTTATCCGAATTTGATGATAACCACTCTTCAAATCAATCTCTGTGAAGTACTCAACGCCACTCAAGAAATCCATGAAATCATTCATTCTCGGTAAAGGAAACATGTACTTAATGGTGATTTTATTAATATCCCATGAATTTGTACATATGCGCCACTCACCATTCTTTTCGTTGTCAAAATTGTTGGTACTGCACAAAGACTCAAACTTTCTCGAATTAACCCTCTGTCAAATAACTCATGTACTTGTCTATTTACCTCTTCACTCTCTGCTGGAATCATTCGGTAAGGTGATTTATTTGGAAAACTCGACCTTGGTATTAGGTTGATCTGTAGTGAGACGCTTCTCAATGGGGGTAATATTGCTGGAAAATCATCTACTACAATTTCCTTAAATTCTTTCAACAAGTGTTGGATCTCGGCCGATATAAAATTCGTTTTCTCCGTCTCCTGAATCCTTTTTGGCATTATAGCCAAACAACAACCACTATATTTCTGCTCTCTTAGAAACTCGTTAGTAGAACATAACATGATTCGATTATTGCTTCCATGCATATTCTTGTTGTTACTATCATTCATAACTTCATTGTTATTGATGTCCATCCCCTTTCTATTGTTACTGTCCATATTCTTTTTTGACATTGGTACCAACTTATAACGTTGACCATCCTTGAAAAATTCATATGAATTCTCTCTGTCATCATGGAATACCTTCATGTCAATCATCCATGGTCTCCCAAGTAATATATGACATGCATCCATCTCTATCACGTTGCATAAAAATGTTGGAATATTGTTCAATACTAAGAAGGGGGGTGAACCAATATTGCTTCTTTTTCTCAAATTAAATTAATTCTTTATTAATTTATAACAATTTGTCAACAAGAATGTACAAAACTCTGAATTTTAAATGTAACAATTAGAAAAATTATATTTCATTTACAAGTTAGAGTTTGTAAGAGACACCAATCTCTCTTCTTTTGAACACAAACTCATGAAGACACCAATCCCCTGTTTTCCAAGAACCAACTTGAGGAAGCACCAAATTTCTGTAGATAAGGCTTCAACTTGTAGAGGACTCCAATCCTCTTGTTTTGAAGCACCAACTTGAGGAAGTTGCAACTCCCTATTTCAGGCTTCAACCTGTAGAGGACTTCAATCCTCCCTTTCTTCTCCCTTCCACCCTCACTTCATGTGCATGTTTCAAGTTTCATATACTTCCTTGGACTCTACTTATGTTTTTGATCTTCTAAATTAGCCCACAGAGACAATCTCATTTCACCATACCTTTCTGTTTATATAGTCTTCCAACATGTATGAAATTGAACCATTGTGTCCTTTTAATGAACCATTGAACCTTTCATTTATTTAACAATAATGTTGATATTTTGTTATTGAAATTTCGGTTTAACTTAAAAGAATTCAAATCACTTGTAAGTTGTTTGGCATTTATCCCTTCACTTGCCAAAAACCTTATAGTTGCAATGGAATGCATGGGTGCTTTGATTGGATAGGTTCTATCTTTCAACCTTTTGTATATAACTTCTAACTAATCTAAGCTCCTCTTTTATCATCTAAAACTTCATTATCTTCCACTGGACTATGATTTCCCAGATATATTGTTCATCATCGTTATGTTCAATCGTCACAAATTTTTTAATCAAGTATGCAGAGTAGTACCCATTAGGAATTTTTCTATCATGTTAACAATTACACTAGTTGCATGAAAATCAAACATTCTTTTGGTGCTAGATATGGCAATGGTTCCCATTTTTTCATGAGGTCAAACTTGGTCATGCCAATATCATTGTTGATGTTAACAATTACACTAGTTGCATGAAAATCAAACATTCTTTTGGTGCTAGATATGGAAATGGTTCCCATTTTTTCACGAGGTCAAACTTGGTCATGCCAATATCATTGTTGATTATAGTCTCTTTAGTCAACGATGGACGAATAATATACATGTGTATTTTAATTATACTTTCGCGTCTGAATCTATTTTGACACTGGTCAATACTCAACATAACACAAAATAACAAGAGTCTTCTGATCTTGATCAACGATGGACTCAAAATAATATAAAATGGTTTTGATAAAATCTGCGGGTCTGAGTTTGTGTTGAATCTGCTCAACTACCAACCAAACCCAAAATGATTGTGGACCGTTCGATCCAATCGATAGTGGACACAAAAAATATAAGGGTGGATTTGAATTAACTCTTTGGGTCCATGTTTGTGTTGAATCAGGTCAACTGCCATCCAAACCCGAAATGATTATGGATCGTCTGATCTGCTCTCAATCAATCCTCATTGTTCAATCCGACCACCACTATATTTCTTAGCTACCTCATCCATCTCCCTTTGTAGGCTTGTAAGGTGACTATCAATGAAGGGATAAGCCTTGGCTCCATGGATCGACACCGCACAACTACCATCATTTGTAATAAAATTTCCATCTGGACCTATAACAATAAATCTTGGGACACACTTAATTTGAAAGTGTCGATGTAGTTTAGACTGAATCCTATCTCCAAATGGCAGAGCAAGCCATGGCATGATTTCATGATATTTTTTAAAGTCTTCTTCCTCGTCATCACTGAAGACTAACACAATATCGAAGGCCTCTCATTTAGTCATGAGCTCATCGTAAATATCGGTAATCTGTGCAGTGAAATCTTGAAAAACCATTAATATTCTTGGACTAAATTAGGTCTTTCACTCCTTGTTTTAGATATACAAACATTAATATGAATGCATGTAATCAAGCTCACACATGAAATTAATAGATTTATAGTCATGGGGAGAAGACAACGATTATACAATAAGATTTTGATAATGCATGGGCTTGTATCAATGGCAATATCATACAACCATTGATAATGATGACCATATTGACCCTTTTTTTACATCAATGACAACACCATATCTAACAAAAACTTGTTCATTGAAACTTCCAATCTGGAAACTCAATAAACATTGTTCAGTGACAGTCACCTGATGTCCCTTTTGCAACCATGAAACTTGGTACATATTTGGGTGTGGAATGCCCTTCAAATTCAATTTCCCCATTACTTCAATGGATACCAAATTTTCTGTACACTCGCCATCTATGACTAGATGACAACACTTATTGCGAATTTTACATTTAGTCTTGAACACTCTCTTTCTCTGTTCAAGTTTTGTTGCTTCCTTTGTCTCGGGCTTGAGCAATACTCTTCTCAACATCAAGTTTTCTCCTTTTTCTTGTTGGAGTACTTCCACATTCTCACCAGTAGTTGTTGCCTCATCTGCTTGGGTGACTTACATCGTAGCTTCATTTCTTATTGTTCTGTTTTGTCTCTCTAGACATTTTAATGCTTTGTGACCCTATACTCTACAATTATAACATGTAATTACATACTTACCGTGGAAAAAACCTCTACCTCTATCAGCGCCTCTTCCTCCTCTTGTATGTTTATTGTTGGTCTCCTCTTCCTCCTTCTCATTGTCTTTAGCAACACTTTCTCTCCCTCTGCCTCTAGTTTATTTTCCCCAAAACTTCTGTTATATTATTCTGTCAATCTTTTCTTCTACCTTCAAAGCAACCCGATACACTTCGTCTAAATTTTGAAAGTAAGGTGTACTCATCTCATCCTGAATCTGGTACTTTAGTCCATTTACATATCTTTCCACTCTTTGATACTCTGGTTCTTTCATCCCTAATCTGAGTGACGACTTGGAGAATTCTTTTGTATATTCACACACGAATGTCTCTTTCTTCCTGAGATTATGTACTTGTTTACACAAATTATGTTTGTATTCAACTGGTAAAAATTTCTCTTTGATCTTACTAACCATCTTCTTCCAAGTTTTAATCTTCTCTCATTTGTGATCTACCATGTATTTTTGCAACATATCCCACCAAAGTGCAGCATGCCCTTTCAACTTTGTAATGGAAAAACGAACATGATTTGGATCTTGAACAGTCTCATACTTGAAGTATCTTTTGAGCTTGCGTATCCAATCTATAAGAGTTTCAACATTCAAAATACCATCATAGCATGAAACTTCAACCCTCGCACTACCTCTATTACTCAAGAACGATATCAAATGCATTATTGGGTCTCCTTACTCAACATTTTTTTCAAATTCAATCTCTTCTTCAGATTCAGAATCTAACTCAACTTCTCCATTTCTTCTATTCTCCAACTCTTATATTTTTCTTAATTCTTCGAGTTCCCTATTTCTTGCACCTCCTTGTGCTTCTCCTTCTCTTCGCAATGACATCGTTATAATTTGTCTTGCATCCCTCACTCGAACCAAAATTCACAAGCCTTACCTCTAGGTACTATACTCTCACAACGAATGAACTTGAACCAACTCTGATACCACTTGACGCAACTCATAGACCTGAAGCAATTCTAACGCCTACAAGACTATGCTTTGCCTTCAGAATGCACAATGAAACTCATACTCAAACATGAAACATACAATTCATTTACTATTGTTCATAATGAAATAAAAGAATTTAATTACAACCACAAGAACACAAACATGCTTTGAATCTTTTCTTTTATTATTGATTCAAAATTCCCCTTATTACAATGTAATCGAGGAATACATCTTTCTCACCAGACTAGAATTTTTGTACTGTACTTATGCATATTATATCGTCTCTTCTTGATCTCATTCTTGGTGGATGTCTCAATCACTTCAAATCGACCTGAGGGAAAACCTTCCTTTCTTCTAGCTCGAACCCCCCTGACATCTTTCTTCCTCTTCTTTTTATGTTGTTTTTGTGAATTGATTTGTTTCCCATATTGTTGGAAAGATGAATCGTCATGACTGTTCATTGCCCAGTCGTTTTCCCAATACGGTTTTGTTTCTCTTCCTTCACCAATGATTTCCACTTGGAACTTAATCTTCATGAGCTACATGGACTGAATTTGGAATCATCACGTTGAGTTGTAGCATTAAAATTCCATCACAAATCCTATAGCATGGAGTTGCAGCACCAATCCTATAGCGTGGAGTCGCAACATAGGAGTTGCAGCGAGTTGAAGCACTCATCCTGTAGCATAGAGTTGCATCATTGGAGTTGTAGCACTCATCCTTTAGCATGGATTCACAACATAGGAGTTACAACACTATCAATTATAACAAGGAGTAACAACACGAGTTTCCGAGTAGAGTTGCAACCATCCTTATTTTTCATAAATTAACTTGTTCATAATTGAAATGTTTTTAGGTGATGCGAATTGCCTAGACCCAAAAATGCTCCTGCATCAATTTGGATAATGCACGAAGGGTGAGAATATCCCTAATACATGAATGGGCATATTTCCATATATGTTAATCTTATTACTAGTCAATTTACCAATACAAAAGGCACGATACAATGTAGCCCTTGTGTTGTCCCTTGACCAAGTTTTGAGGAACACTTGGTCATATTTGACCGTTTTTGGACTTCGACAGCCTGTCAAAGATGGAGCACCAGGCGAAGCAGAGATCACGGGATCTCGGTCCACTTTTGGGCCCCTTTTAGGGTTTTGGGTTAATGTAATGGGAAAGGGATCTCGGCCTGTGGGTTAACCCACGTTTAGGCCCACTTTTTAAATGTATAAATAGGAAGCTAGGTGATGTAAGTAGTGTGGTGCTATGCTAAGTGAAAGTGATTGTAAGAGGCTTTGTTCATGCTATGTGTTAAGACTTGCATAGCTGAGTGTAAGTGTTGTAAGTGTTGAGTGCCCAGATCGTAAGAAGGCTTTGTGCTAGATCTACTCGAGGAAGGAATATCTGGAAAGGTGCGTGCATACCTCTTGTCCTAGGTGGAGTAGGATTTTGATAGCTTTGTGCTATAACCAGATTGAATGAAGCTAATAAAGAAGAAGAATTGGTGGACATAGCCCCAGGGTGGGGGTGAACCACGCAAATCCGTGTGTTATGCTTTGTGCTTTGATTCAATTTGTTTATCTTTTCTTTTGCTAGGTGCTTTGATGTATCCACTTATGCTCTGTGCTTCTTAGATGTATATGACTGTCATATATGATATATATGAGGATGCTTAGTGTTGGATCCGATCTGTTTTACTATGTGCTGAACTACCGTAGATCTAAGTGAACACCACGATTCTCTGTGCCACCTGCAAAGTATAATAAGGGTTGAATATTGATGATTGATCAATGCTAGGTGCTCTATAGAAAATACAATCATAGATATGTGTCCCAGCTAAGGTTGCAGACACACGAGTCTTGCAACCACCCCTGCCTCTACCTCAGGTGAGAATTCATATGCTTCGTAGGTGTTGCCGAAAGGGCTGGTAGTTAGGGTTTTGTTGGTGCTCTCTTGAGCGTTGAACCCTGGGTCTTTCCCCGTGCCAACAAATGGTTCCATTGTCGGGACTGAAATTGTGATTGTTGGGAACTAAGAGAGAAGAAGTTGTGTGCAAAGATTCATCCTGAAACTGTGGTAGCTTTGTGCGTGGATCTGTTTCCCTAGTGCACAACTTTTTACTCGACCTGTGAAGCTTTGTGCCAGGAATAAGGTCAGATCTGAAGAAAGGAAGACCAGATCTGAAGAAAAGAAGAAATATTTGAATGCTTTGTTCTCTAAAAAAGGTAAAAGTGGAAGAATCTGAAAGAAAGAGGTCGGATCTGCAGAAAAGAGGTAAGATCTGTAAGCTTTGTTCTCTAATAAAGGTAAGAATAGTTAAAAGTTCTTAGATCTGGAAGCTTTTTTCCCTATAGAAGTAAGATAAGTGAAAATTTTTGTTTCTAGAGCATGGATCTAGGTATGTTTGATAGATTCTATCCTAGCTTAAAAAATAGAGCATTAATAGATGAAAGAAAGTTAGATATGAATAGATCTGATAGATATGTTATACCTATGCATAGAAAGAATGTTTAGACTAACGAATGGATGCAAGATTCTAGAAAGAATTTTTTGCAGGCTAGATACCATGATCCTATTGCACAGTACAGAAGAGGTTGGGGGACATTTAGATGAAAGAGAGGGTTAACCCTCTGTTAAAGTTGCAAAATATCGGGACATCTTGCTAAGGAATTCTCTGGTGGGAGATCTAGTTGTCTCTGTTGCAAAGCTTTGGACCACGATGTATTGGATTGCCTTAGAATGTTTGCTAAACTTGAAGGGATGAATCTGAATGAAGAAAACCATAAGGCAGAAACACAACAAGAATCAAAGAAAGTATTAATATAGATGAAAGAAACCCTGAAGGAACATAAAGATGTCTGATTATCAGAGATCTTCAAAGAAAAGAAGAAAATCAAAGCAAGAATAAGAGACTTCGACATTGACTACATTCTTGATGAAGAAACACAAGTGAAAATTATGCCAGAAAGAACTTGGGAAGCTATAGGGAAGCCTACCATGATTCCTTCATTGGGATGAATAACACTATTTAGAGGAAAACTGATGATGTTATGTGGAAAACTCGCTCATATACCTATGACCGTCAATGGAACTTTGATAGAAGAAGATTTTGAGATTATCAAATTTATTGAGGACAACACCCCGTTTACTATGTTACTCGAGAAACCTTGGATTGAAAGAGATCAAGCAAGAAAGAAGGAAGAAGAAAAGGTTTTAGAATAGCAGAGACAAGAGTTGAAAGATTTCATGACCAGAAGGATCACGCAGTTGAGTGAAGAACAGGAGAACAAGTCAAATTTATTTAACACTAAAAACCAGATGTCAAAGCTACCAAAGCATTAGGGGATTCACAAAAGATTGGAGAATCTGTATCAGATATCGATGAAGTAGCACCTTTGAGTCTTGGGAGAGGACCTCAACAACGTGAAGTGACTATGCCCAAGGAAAATAAGAATCAGGACGGGAAAAGAATCATCGAGACGAAGCTCACTGGAAAGAAGGCTAGAAAGCTAAGTAAGAAGAAGGCTCAGATTGAAAAATTAAAGAAGATCCCAAAGGGTACCTCACAGCAAGACACTTTGCAGAATAGGAGCTTCGTCAGGATCTGAGCACAACGACATGGGTCACTTCGCCATGACGAAGAAATATAGCCGTTGGAGACCGATATATCTGTTCAACTGCCGCTCCGAATGGATAAAAAATCATTGATGGATCATCACCAGACCGTTAGACCATGTCATAACAGACATAACAAGAGTTAATAAAGCCCCATATCCGTTACAAATGATCCATTACAAAGTTACTTACTTACCCCATTGCACCATGCACGTAAGACACTTTTGCTAATTATGAATTTGAGTCCGCAGACTACATGAATTGTGAACAGTGATTACTCCACTCTTACTCTCTACCCTATTACAGTACCTACATTACTTTGAGAACCCACAATCTTGATCCTGAGCATATATGTTCGACGAATTTAGCGCAACTAAAGAATCTGTAAGAGAGGTACTCACTAGCCTCAGAGCTGAAAGAGTCATGTCAGAGAGAGGACTATCTACCAGTTTACAGGCATCATCGATGAGAGGAGTGCAAGCCTCCCCATCCACTGCTCGAGCAAGAACATCCCGAGCTGGTGAAAAAAGAAGAACCAAACATAAAGATGATATGGTCAACGTGAAGTTGGTTCCATCCATCCTACCTACTTACATACCACCTCTGAGCGATGTGATCATTAGAGACAGTGTGCCTAGAGACTTTGAGTACACTCTAGTCACTGCGTACTTGCCAAAAGGGGTACCCGCAATCCACGTAGATCAAGACAAGATTGCAACATTGAAGTTTAGTGACTTCAACCGGGGGGATCGTAAAATTTATAGCATGCTTGCCCCATACAAGTACCTAACCAGAACCAAGGGAAAGAATTTGAAGATCGTCCCTCAGTCCTGGACGATGAACCTCGCACAATCCACTTTGCTCAACATTATGAAGATACCGCACTTCGACAGACACCAGGAGGTGAATGCTTATGTGAAGCTGTTGTTGGAAAGTTACCATGGAGGATACTTATGGTTAAACCATCGTCTAATAGTTGATCCAATGCTGATCAGTCGGATCATCAGGCTTAGCATGCAGGGCCCTGATCCCCACGATTACTATCCTAGAAATACCACGGATCATGCTCTTTCTCAGAATATCAAAGAATCTTATGGAAATGTTGAGAAAGGTGCGCGAGGCTACAAGGTAGATTCTATTGAAAGTGGCGCAATGTGCCTCGCCTATCAGCTGATTGTAGGGAAGTTGGTACGCAAGAATCGACCCATGCAAGTATCCGTCTCTGTAGTCGACCTCGTAGGGAAGTGCGCAGAGGGACTACAAATGAACTGGGCGAAGTACCTGGTGAATCAACTAGAGATTAACTGCATAGAAGCCCAAGATCAAGGGCATGAATTCCATTTTAGCTGGCTCTTGATACTCATAGCTTTTGTTGCATGGGAGCTACCAGAAGGTGCAACCTTCCCAGACCTCGACCCCTTTGAACCACTAGCTATGAAGTTCAGTACACTATGGTACTCGAACGATATGAACAAGCAGTGGCAATCTAATGACGTTTTCCATACCTACTACACCCAGTTGAAGCTCTCCATCTAGTCCGAGCCTTGCATAACCCTAAATACTTTACACAAGTTTCGACCTTTGATGAAGTTCAACGCAGACTGCCATTTCATATATATTACAACATGCGCTGATGAGCACAAGGAACAACTTCAGTCTTATTATAAGCTGACAGAAGAAGACCTAGAGGGGATCACCAAGGAATGGTTGGCGGACCTCCTTGTTTCAGCAGACCTCGCAGAAATATTCGACATTGACAGCCTAGAAGCTGCACCTGGGCCCAATAAGACAAAGAGAACAAAGATGACAAAGAAGGTTGAGGAAGCCCAGGATATAGACAACCTATCTGTGAGGATGGCTTCCATTACACCAGACCAAGGAGGTAAGGGCCAAAATTTAGAATAAGTCGAACAAATACCAAAAGAAAAAGCATAAAGCATAAATAAGAGGAAGGGTTCACCCCTGAAACCTTCCTCCCAAAAGAAATCAAAGGAACCCATAACTAAACTGCAGACCACAGTCACTCCAGATGACTTCAGTTTCCTCACCGCAACTATGAACGAAGAAATAGAAGAGATAACTGAAAAGCATAAATCTAAGAAAGAGACAATGAACAACAGAATTGAGATTGAACTCCAAGGAGTGCGACAGGCACTTCAGTCTAGCCACACAGTCTACACTACACCCCTGCCCGAAGGAACAATAGAAGAGGGATATGAACCAATTCAACTCTGCAAGATCGCTGACAGGGTCAAAGTATGCCTGTGAAAAGCACAGGGAGAAACAACGCAGACCACCCAAGCCTTAAAGCAAGCCTAGGAGAAAACCATCGAACAATGTCGAGCTGCGCAAAAAGAGAAGGACACTCTCCAAGCAAAATTTGAAGAATACAGAGAGAAGATCCAAAAAGAGAAAGAGAAGCTGCTTGCGAAGCAGATCGGGATTGGAGAAGCAGTCAATAGAGAATTTCACTCTGTGATCGGCTTAGAGAAGAAGGTAGAAGAACACATAGAGCACCAAGTGATGAAACTTGCTGAAGTTATTCAACAACTTCAACAAAGGGTCGTGGAATTAGAGCTTCAGGCCATACCAAGTACCCTGCAAGAAGAGCACAACCAATGAGAAATGACTTCCCAGAGCACAACAAAAAGGATTAAGGCACTCACTGAGGAATGAAAACAGTTAAGTAGCAGAAGTGCGCATATATATGAGAACCTAACCAAGAATCCAGAATTGCACAAATTGGAGTCACAACTCTAGGAGGCGAAGCATGAAGCCAGAAATCTACAGATGCAGCTAAAGTTCCTATCACCCGTAGAGCTAATGAAGTGGTCTCACGAGCAAAACACCGCCCAACAGTAGATCCATACGATCTAGAGCAAGGTAATGGAAGTAAATCAACAACTTCAACCTATGCAGGATAAGGCATGTCAGTTATTTACAGAGATTGAGAGCCAAGGAACAGAGCTGGAGCAGGTCATGAATTCAACACAACAACGCCTAGAAGGGCCGGTGAATAACGCACTCATCCAGGAGTTCGTCGAGCAAGAGATCATGGCACAACAACAGGTCGAAGTAGCTCAAGCCAAGCTCGAGGAATTCGAGACAGGACTGATCAAACCTGAGTGACTTGGGACGAGTCATAGGTGAGTGTTGGGTGCATGTTGGCCCTTGACCAAGTTTTGAGGAACACTTGGTCATATTTGACCATTTTTGGACTTCGACAGCCTGTTAAAGATGTAGCGCCAGGCGAAGTAGAGATCACAATATCTCAGTCCACTTTTGGGCCCCTTTTAGGGTTTTGGGTTAATGTAATGGGAAAGGGATGTTGGCCCGTGGGTTTACCCACGTTTAGGCCCACTTTTGTAATGTATGAATAGGAAGCTAGGCGATGTAAGTAGTGTAGTGCTATGCTAAGTGAAAGTGATTGTAAGAGGCTTTGTGCATGCTATGTGTTAAGACTTGCAAATATGAGTGCAAGTATTGTAAGTGTTGAGTGCCCAAATCGTAAGAAGGCTATGTGATAGATCTACTCGAGGAAGGAAGATCTGGTGAGGTGCACGCAAGCTACTATTGACATGACAATCTTATTACTAGTCAATTTAGCAATACAAAAGACATGGTACAATGTAGCCCTTGTTATATGAAGTCATTGTAGTATTTCATAGAGTTAGTTCATTTATTTCTTCCCTATTATTTATGTTGAAATATTGTAGCATATTCCACATTAAAGGATGGCTTAATGTGAGTACAACAGATTAGCTACAACACAGGAGGAAGAATGGGACCACTTCTACCTAGAACTAACCTGCATGAGCATCGTCCTCATCAACACAGTGGACTAGATAATGTGGGCAGGCGACAACATCTTGGGACACACAATAGTAAAAAACATCTACACGGCCATTGCTAATTCAACAGACCATAACATTATCCCTGGCTGGCACAAAAAACTCTGGATTTGGAAAATCCCACTCAAGATCAAACTCTTCATTTGGCTTGCAAATGAAAATAAAATCCCTACCTGGGATAACTTTCTTAGGAAGGGTTGGATGGGCCCAAACATCTGCTAGCTTTGCAACAGGGATGCAAAATTTGTCAATCACCTCTTCATCCATTGCCATTTTACCCAATGAGTCTAGGACAAGATAGCTAATGAACTCAACATTACATCTGCATGGAATGGGACCTCTCTATCATTTTTCTTCACAAATTGGGTTTCCAACGAGTACACTCATAAATTTCTCCCTCCATTGGTCATTTGGTACATCTGGCTGACCAGAAATAACAAGATATTCAAAGAAATTTCTCCTTCGGTCAACTTTGTGGTTTACAAATTACTTGAACTACATCATTTGTGGAGAGGTATTCATCCTTATAAGGGGAAAAACAAAATCTTAAAAAACCCACAAATAGTCTAAGATTTTCCTATGGGGTGGTTTGATGGTGCAACCCAATGTTGTGGTAGTTTGAGTGGAGTGGGTGGTCTGGTCAAAATAAACACAACCACACTCTACAGATGGACTTTAAATTGTGGCTCGGGCACCAACACAAGGGTTGAACTACTGGGTGTTTGGGCCACCCTTCACTTGGCCACAAGATTAAATATTGATCGCCTCCATCTCATTGGAGATTCTAGCATTATCATGGAATGGTTGAATTATAGTGGCAAGCTCCAATCGACCACTCTCTTAGCGTGGATGGACCACATCAAAATTCTCCAACGCCACTTTAAGGAACTCATATTTACACATGCTTCGCGAGAATTCAATAGAGAGGCAGATCTTCTCTCCAAGTCAGCTCTACAAAAATTTGTTGGCTATATTACATACAACCTTTGGCTGGATGGCCATGAGGGCCCCTCTCATGTGATCAAAATATTCTAAGGCTACCTCTATCAGTCCTTGCAAGCAACTTCAACATATACTTTCATATTATGTTTTTTTTTCTAGATTCGGCACCCGTGACACTCTCTTTTGCTTCATTACTCTCTCTTCATTTCAGACTTTTTGTATCTACTGATGGGTGTTGTGTATGCACTAAAAACACACTAAAAAACCTCAATTAAATTGTCAACCCGGGGTAAGTAAACTTAGAGTTGTAGAAAAATATATGCCAAAGGTATAAGGTTTGGTAGTAGTATAGTCTAACTAAGGAAGTGGCTATCTAAGGGTTAATCTATTCAAGAAAAGTTATCTAATGAGAAAACCCTACTAATCAACTTGAAACTATGTAACCTAAGTACTTTTGGACCAAGGATCGATGGATAGTTCTAAGAAAACAAGTAAAAACCCTACTTGAAGCAAACTAGTTCATAACAATAAAGAATAAGAAAAAACAAACTATTTTAAGCATAAAAATAAGCAAATAACAAAATCAAACTACTTTAACTTGCCTACCTAAATTCAATGAGCAACTACCCTATGAAAACAACTAACTACTCTAAGATAACTTCTACTGCAAGTAATCTAATTAAAACTTTTCATTGAACAACTGTCTAACCTAAGAGGCAAGTGAACTATATTCTTAATTCAAACTTCAAATATTTCTAATTCATAAAAGGAAATCTATTTAATTGAAAGCAAGAAGAACTAACAACTAACCTTTAATCTATGATAAGTAAACTGCTCTCTAACCTATCAAAGAAAAATACTATATATCCTACAACAACAATAAAACTATATTATGATATACGAAAGAAAGAAACTATATCTTCTGATCTACGAAAGCAACAAACTATATTTTCTTATCTACGAAAGCAATAAACTATATTTTCTTATCTACGAAAGCAAGAAACTATCTTTTAACCTATGAAAACTCAAATATAGTGTTGGTGGTTGTGTGAATGTCTTCGGTGTTTTATAATATCTCGATGGCACTTGACAACAAAGGATAATTCAAGTGGTATAAGATCAACATTGATCTCAATAGCAAAGTGAAAGGTATGGAGTAAACAATCTAATGAGAATTTAGCCATTACGAAAACAACGTTAATTACCCTGCATATTCATGAAATTATTAACCATCAACAATATAACGAGATTATAATTGTATTTCTATGCTATGTGAGGAAAATTCATAATTAAATTCAAGCATTAACTAAGAATTGGAATTGCAATCTAATTCTAGGAAAGAAAGTACATAAAATGAAACTATGCTATACCTATTTTAACAATTCAAACCGCAATAAGGAAAATGCTTAAGAACATAAATTAAAACATGACATTAAAAAGTAAACTACCAAATACATTAACCAACAACTAATTAAGCAAGATCTACATAAAAGTGAAATAAACAATCTATAATTAAAAACTGAAATTAATCATATCCATCCATCAAATCCTTGTTAAAGAAAACTCAAATTAAAACTTTGTTCTACTCTATTTCAAATTTAATTCTAACAGCATAGAATAAAACATGGTCTAATATCTAATTGCACACGGGGTTAGTTCATGAATTTGCAAATTCATTCCTAACTACAAGATCAACGCATGTTAATACAATCCTTCATACTAACTTGCAAAAGAGAGTTAAAATGATTAAACTACAACAACAAATTAATTAACAAAATAATAATGCATGTACAGGAAATAAAGAGAGACAACTAAACTATAAAATGCATAAACAACTTAAAGAGCAATTACTAGACTATTGGTGCCCCCCCAGCAAGTCGTGGTCACTTCCTAAAAGAACACCACAAACTCAACAATTCGATTTCACCATGAAAACTAAAAAACACAGTTTTAATATAATCTGGCAATGAAATATGGAAAAACAAAGTAAAATTGTGTTTGTCCCTATCACATTGGTTCTTCTACTGCTTAACTTCTATCTGACCACCACAGTGGTATTTATAATATTTACAGACCAAGTGGTTGTCCACGGGAGGGTCGAACCACTTCTAAAATCGGAAAATTACATTAATGGCGCCCTAACTGCCGAAATAGAGCGAGCCAATAATCACCCTGCTTAACAACTTAAACTGAGTTGTCAAGGGTTCAGTAGCTGGAGGGGGCAAGCACGAGAAAAACCCATGTTCCTGATTCGTCCACCACTGGTTTCCATTACCATAACCACCAAATCGCCCACCGTTTTTGTGCAAGACGTAGTGCTGGACGAAGTGTCGGACTGGGTACCAGATAGAATACTGGAAGGAGTGCCAGAGTGAGTGCCAGAAGCATAAACGTGATGCGTTTTTTCCCTGTAACACCAAAAAATGTGAATTAGATCCTTGAGAACATAAAAACATGATGAATTATACTCAATATCAACATTAAACATGGATCATATGTACCTGGTGTAGATCATACCGTTTTAGCACAAAATTCTTCAAAAAGCTTCTCCAAAACATGAAAAACACATATGTACATTCGACAAAAGTGTCTAATAATTGTCATAAAATTGATCATATCTCGAGCCCAACATTACCCCCACACTTACGATTTTGCAGGTCCCATTGAAAACAAAAATAAATTACCCCTCGTGACTAGGCTTGCTGAGGAGGATCAACTTTGGAAGATTTTCCTTCTTGATGTGAAGACTTAGCCTTGTGCCTCTTGTGTTGCTTCAATTGTGCTATGAGGTTGCCATTAGATTTGGTCATCTCATCAACCAACCGTTTAAGGGAGTTAACCTTTGCTTGAAGGACTGCATTATCATGATGAAGATGCGTGTCTATTCTCTTCCTTTCTTCCAATTGTTGGAGAAGCTGATGGTTTTATTTTTGTAGCTTCTCAATGGTTGGGGAGGAATCAATGATCTTTGAGGAAGGCTTAGATCCTTTGAGGGATGTGGACAATCTATCAGTCTTAGGATCTAGAGTAGGCATGGGTGGAGTAGGAGTGATGGGGGATTTGTAAGGAGAGGTAGGTTCTGATTTTGTCTTTCTTAATGGCTCTAATCCATCCACAAAAACTTCCCTAAGTCTCTTGTGAGGGCTCTCAAGGTTGGAGGACACTTGGATAGGATCTGAAGCAGGCAGGGGTTTTGCATAAGGTTTTGTTCTTGTGCTCCATGTAATTTTTCGAAAGGGTCCTTTACCAAATCGATTGGCTCCCCTCCTATTTGTGGGAATGATGGGAAAGTCTTGTTGGATTACTTCTTGGAGATTTTTAGGTGTAGGATCAAGAGATATTGAAGGCATTGGGGGGTTAACAATAGGCTTCTTTTGGTCTTTTCTCTTGGTCTTTTTACTTGATGAAGAAGTAGGGATATCAACAAGTTTTTTGTATTGTTCCAGCAAAGAGAGGGTTTGTACAAGGGGTTTTGGAGTTCTTGGAGAGCGAGGCTTGGATGGAGAGATAGTTCTTAGGCTAAGTGGCTTTTTTCCGGTCTTAATTGTCAAGTGAGGGTTTGAAAATTGGTAGATAAAGGCATCCCAAGTTTTCCCTTGTTTATCTAGTTCAGCTAGAACAAGGAGTTTGATCAAGCCATGGTGAAAGAGACTGTTGTGGGGGTTAGTCACATTCTTCCTCACTTGAGAGGACATCTTCTCCAATATTTTTAGAAAATATAAGGGGAAGTTCAAAGGTTTGTTGAACAGAAAATGAGCCAACAATCTGAAATGACAAGATTTGAAAGTGGAGTATCTACCTTCGCATGCAATCAACCTTGGGATGATGATGAGAGGGTTGATCAATTACACCTTTATCCACTCCCTAGAATATCCTTTTTCTCCTAAAATGTTCTCGAATTCGGGCTTAAAAACCCTGTTATAACTTGAGCGCGACAGTTGGTGGTTTTTGAACCATCTATCTCCCATTCTTGGGAGCTTCGTAGTTGCAGCAATGGACTCTCTGAGACTTCAAAGGAAAGAGACCCCATGCATGTTTTCTTCCCATCGAAACCGAGGGAAAATTTCATGGAGAGTTCGTCATCGTGGCCCTGCAAGTTAGACAAAAATGGCCCCCAGCCTACGTGCAAAAACACCTCTCTGCATTGTACAAATTCGAGAATGGAAAAAAGATCCACATAGGAAGAGGGTTCATACCTCATAGAAATTGTGGCAAAGGGGAAATTAACCAGGCAAGGGCATGAATGGGCCAATAGATGGCACGAATTGGGCACAGGCTGAGCATAATTCAAACAGGGGAAGAAATGGCAGAGGCTGGGCACGGTTTCTCAACGTGGGGTAGAGAAAATGGCAAGGGAGAATTGAGATAATGGTTACCCAACCCGAATTTGAATGTGCCTATGGTGGAGTAAGTTGCACACGTGCGCACGAGTTGCAATGTGTGGGAATTTTTGAATTCGAAGGCTCGTTTTTGAATTCGAAGGCTCGTTTTTTGGGGAAATGTAATGATGCGTAGTTAGATCAATGTCAAAGTCTTTTGACTTAGAGATTTGATCATGAACATATAAAGCACCTTCAATCAATTTCCTGCAACCAATTCAATTGAATGTAATTGAGTTCTAGTTACCTGGAATCTAGGACAATTACTGGTGTGTAATTCATATGGTACTTCATTCAACACCTCATACAACATTTCATATGGAACCTCATATGGTACTTCATACAGTACCTCTGTGTTAAGTACATTTTGACTTCTTATAATGGATAGCCCGCAAATTTGAAGTGTTTTTTACAATCATAGTGGTAAATGAGCAGAGGCAGAATGTTCCCTTGTTGTTGATTTTTCCATCATGCTCACTCAATCCTCTTGCATATGACATATAATGTCAAACCTACAATGAATTGGTTATGGCAAGCACAAAACATGTATTGTCAAACCTACAATGTATAGCTTGTAATGAAAGATAAACTGATAAAGAGTGGTATGTTAAGTATATGTTCAGTAATTTATAGCACACATGAGTTTAGCACTTTAAAAATAAAAATGACTATCAATGTAATAAATTGTATCATGGAAATAATACAAAAATTTTTGCAAAGATTTATTTCTCTAGGCAATGATCATTTGTCAGCTCATGAACCCCTCCCCCACACCTAAGTATTGTGACACCTCACAATCAAAAGAATAGGAAACCAGTCAGTATCCCCCAATAGATGAAGATTTATAGTATGTCAAGTGTAAAGATAAATTTCATAGATTGGTCTGATGAGACGGTTAGAATATGGCCCCACCTATAGGATAAGAGATCCTATATATAGATAAGAAGAGATAGACAAGAGAGTTTCAAGATAGTCTTAGAGTTATTTCCCAATGACAAGTTTATGGAGTTCATTAACCTTAGCTTAACCACACATACTTCATGTTATCTTTTTCTACAAGTAATTTCGTACATCAGGACAAGTTTAAATTTATTATTTATTTTGTGTCAAATTAACATCCTCACTAGGTAGAATGCCACACTGCCAGCAAGCCTATTCAGTACTCCAGCGGGTTTAACTAGTCATACCACAGGCCAGTACCCGCTACCAGCAAACCTATTTAGTATCCCGGTAGGTTGCCTCTTACACCTTTAGAGACTAGCCCTCCATCTTTTAAGATTTTAGTATACAATTGTTTTATGCAAGAAGATGGGGGGATAGCTCTGAAAACAACTTTTTTTTTTTTTCAATTGGGATGGTATTTATGTTAGAGGATGATTTTCCGTTATATTACTTAGTGATTGTCCCGATGTAAGGGGTACTTAAGCATACGTGTCCTATCTAAATATATGATATAATCAAGCTATTTAGTGTGTAGTGGATGGTACCATTGAGAAAGAACAGAAAGGTATCTCTAGGTTCAACACACTTTCTTCTTTTGTAATTATTATGATGTTTCTATGACTAACTGCTAATTAGACCTCCTTATTACTCTTTGATAAAGATACTTGACTCACTTACTCAGGTTTTTTTTGGAAAAAATGTACGAGATACCTCTAGGCTTGATAGTTATGGTGTCACTTCCTTATATAGTGGTGAAGATTTTCAAGAGAAACTGCTTTAGAATGCCTTAAAACATGAGAATTTTTGCAAAAATATGGCTAATTACAGTAAGTCAATATTCATTTGATGCTTTAGCAGACACAAAATTCAAGTGTAACAATGTTTTTGAAGAAATATCTTTGAAACTGTGTACTCCTGGTGAAATAAATACTTACAGAAATCTCTAGATTTTCCTTATTAACAAAATTCAAAAACTATTTACATATATATAGTAAGAGATTTAAAAAAAAAAAAAAATCCAAGAACAAGGGGGGACTTCCCCATCTACTAAGGCCAATGCCTTGTCAGTTGACATGACCTATAGAAAATCTTCTCTAGAAATGGGCTTATGATAAAATTTAAGTCGGTGTCCATTTACTACAAAGGATACTTGTCCATTGTCAATTATTTTAATTTTTATAGCTCCATTGTCATATACAATCTCTACCTCGTAAGGGCCCAACCACCGGGTGGTGATTTTTCCTTTGAAGGTTTTGAATCAGGAGTCAAACAATAGAGCCCAATCACCAGGTTGTAAGTGCTTCTTCTTAATAAACTTATCATGCCACTTTCTTCTCTGGTTTTGGACTAATATCGTCCGTTGGATGGCATCTTGCCTGATTTCATCCAACTCATTTAATTGTAGGGCTCGTTTCTTCTGAGCCTCATATAAGTTCAATCCTAATTCCGCGGCAATATAGAAGGTCCTTACTTGGAATTCTATTGGTAAAAGTACTTGTTTCCCATACACTAGCTCATAAGGGGTATGCCCAGTGGTATTTCTCCACGTGGTCCGGTATGCCCACAAATCCTCTGGGAGCCTATCAGCCCAATCCCGGTGATGTAATTGAACAGTCTTGGTCAAGATGGATTCCAGAACTTTTTTTGTGGATTCTACCTGACCATTGGCTTGTGGGTGGTATGGAGAATATTTACGGTGTTTAATCCCATATTTCTCTGTTAGCTCTTTCATCAACTTGGAAATGAATTGAGTGCCTTGGTCGGTAACAATTTCATGAGGGACACCGAAGCGGGTAAAGAAGTCTTCATAGATAAATTCGACAACAAACTTCTCTGTAGCCCTGAATAGGGATTTTTCCTCTACCCACTTGGTGACATAGTCCGTACAAACCAAAATATAGTTCTTCCTACGGGAAATGGGTGAAATTGGTCCTACAAAGTCAAGGGCCCATTTTTTGAAGGGTTCTATCATAACTTGGGCATGCAAAGGCATTTCGTTAGCTGACTTAGGTCTTACTATCCTTTGGAAACTATCATAACTTCTCACATACTTGGAAACATCTTTGAAAATGCTAGGCCAATAGTAACCTGAATGTAACACCTTATATGTTGTACGTTTGTCAGAAAAATGGCCACCACATGGTCCATCATGACAACTTCGTAGTATTTTAGGTACCTCATCCTCTTGGACACATCTACGAATAATCAAATCAGGACCTGTGCGAAAAATATCATGACCAACCCAAGAGTAATTAACACTCTATGCAATAATTTTCCGCTTTTCATGAGGTGACAAATGAGAGGGTAACTTCCTAGTAGCCAGATAGTTTTCCATATCTGCAAACCATGGGGTATTGACAAAAAGGAAAAAGAGGTGCTTGTCTGGGAAACTATCATCTACAGGGATATCATCATCCTCATTTTTTTATTCGTGAAATAAAATTAGCTACTACGTTATCCTTACTAGGTCAGTTAAGCACAGTGATATTAAATTCTTGCAATAACAAAATCCACCTAGTCACTCGGCCATTAGTTATGGGTTTGTTCATGAGAAATATAATGGCGGAATGATATGTATCTATGAATACTTCATAGCCTGTAATGTAATGATGAAACTTGTTAATAGCATGAACAACTGCCAAGAATTCATTCTCGGTAACTATGTAGTTTAACTCAGCAGCGGACAAGTTCTTTCTCACAAAATAAATGACATAGGATTGTTGGTCATCTTTCTGCCATAACACCCCTCCTATTGTGGTGTTGGAGGCATAAATGGATATATGAAATGGGAGATTCCAATTGGCCCCTCTAAGAACTGGTGCCATAGACAACTTAGCTTTCAGGGTTTCAAAGGTAGTTTGACACTGCTTAGTCCAAACAAAATCAACATCTTTTATTAGTAATCCAAACATAGGTGTAGCAATCTTTGTAAAATTTTCAATAAACCACTGGTAATATTCGGCATGTCCAAGAAGGCTTATCACCTCTTTCTGATTCTTGGGGGGTGGAAGTCTGACAATGACCTCAATCTTTGCAGGATCAAATTTTATCCCTTCAGACGAAACATGATGTTCTAGAACCACTCCTTCAGTTAACAAAATTTTGCATTTTTCATGACTTAGAGATAGGTTCATTTCCTGGCATCTGATGAGGAATTTTTCTAAGTTGTCTAAGGATTCCTGGTAAGTGTTACCATAGACTATGAATTCATCCATGTAGACCTCCACACAATTATGAATAATATTGGCAAATATCCCTAATACTGCTCATTGAAATGTGGCAGGAGCATTACACAATCCAAATGGTAAGACCCTATAGGCATAGGTTCCCCAAGGACAAGTAAAGGTAGTATTATCCTAGTCCTTGGGTGCTATAAGAATCTAATTGTACCCATTGTACCCATCTAAAAAGGAAAAATACTTCTTTCCAGACAAGGTATCTAGAACTTGATCAATGAAAGGGAGAGGAAAGTAGTCTTTCAGAGTGGCTTTGTAGAGTTCCTGGAAATAAACACAAATTCTCCATTTCACGGTCACTTTCTTTGGAACCACTACAAGCGGGGACACCCACTTACTATTGGACATGGGATAAATGAATCTGACATTTAACAACTTTTGGATCTCCTCCTTGACTATATCTTTAAGTGCAGGGTTCATCCTTCTCTAGGGTTGCCTAACAGGTGTTACTTCCCCCTGGGTATATATGTGATGGATGCATGTGTCAGGGTGTGTACCCTTCATGTCAGTGTATTCCCAAGAAAATGCTCTCAATTGTTCTTTAAGGATATCTACTAACAGTTTCTATTGGTCTATATCTAGCCTAGAGTTTATATGTAAAAATTTCCCTAGCAATCCCGTAGGGCATAGTATAAGACATGGAAGACTCATCTATCTCGAAAATAAAAGATGCCGAAGACAAAATATATGGGTCTAATTGTTCTTGAAATTATTCCCCAAACATGTACTCAAATTGGGGAAAATATTGGAAAATCCACACATGTGATAGCATAAATAAATTGGTTTAGCACATTTTATGTTGTGTGCTCCTGAAGTGCCCATGCATGGTCACTTGGCAATACGAGTTCTTCCCAGTCCTCATTCTCGTATGGACATTCAAGCCACCATATATTCTCCATAATATGTTGAGATGGAGGGTAAATGGTGAGCTTCTGGATAGAGAGATCATTTGAGATAGTCATTTCCCCTTCTCTACAGCCAATAAATGCATTGGTTGTGGCTAGCCAAGGTCTTCCCAAAATGATGGGATGGCCTTTGGCAGGATCCTTTGAGTGAATAACAAGAAAATATACTGAGTACTCCCATGAGGCTAAAGTAACCATGATATCATCTAAAATTCCTTTAGGTATAACCCTAGTTTTATTTGTTAATTCCAAAATGGTTGGGGTAGGCCGAAGAAGAGGTTGTAACTGTAATTGTTCCAAGGTAGTAGCGGTCATAACATTGATGGCTGCCCCTAGGTCTATGAGAGTGTTTCCAATGGAGACCTCATTAATGGTTATGGTCACTACGAGGTTTCCTGGGTTCCCATACTTTGCTAGTTTTGGCTGCTATGATATGTATTCAGAAAGTCCTCCTATCAAGTGTACTGTAGGGGGATCCTTTTTCTTCCTACCTGACTTCTTAATACACAATTATTTGACTACCTTACTATATATTAGGATGTCTTTAATGGCTTGAAGAAGGGGAATCTTGACACAAATATTCTTCAATTCATTCAAGATGTCAAATTCCAGTCAGGTGGTAGGTTTCTCGATTACCAATCGGTCTGGATAAGGAGGGACCTTCGTAATTTGTGAAGGTTCATTTTGGGGAATCTTGGGTTCTTGATTCTTCGGGATAATAACATATTCCCACCTAGTGCCATCCGTGGGTTGTTTGGTGGTTTCTTCTTCTTCTTCTTCCTAGATGACTATTGAAGGTCTCTGCCTCTCCATAACTTTTCTCGATCTTAGTTGAATTTCCTGTAACAGAATAGGAGTAATAACATATGTCGGGAAGGCTTGCATCTCAACATTGTGAAGAGGTTGAGGGGGCTTATTATTGGGATTCGGCACTGGTTGTGTCAATAATAGTGTTGGTCTTGGGGAGCTTGCATTTTGATATTGTAGTGGTTGTTGTTGTGGAATAGGAGGTAAAGGCGGTGGAACAAAACCTGGCAGAAATTGCGGAGTGTTCGGTGGGAACTGAGGATAATGATGGTTGGACATAGGGATAGGTGGAGCTTGAGGGTTTCCTTGGTTATGTCCTCCTATCCATCCTTGAAACCAAGGATTTTGGTACTACGTAGACCAGGTTTTCCAACCTGGTGAGTTCCACTATTATTGTTGTTGATAATAAGGTGGAACTTGGGATTGTAGATCTTGGTATGTGGGTTGGTTCCTAGGTTGTCATGGCATCCTAGGTGCATAAGAAGACTCCCCAAGAAATCCACTCCTATAGATGGCTAATAAACCAGGAAATGATGGACATTTTTTAGTCACATGGTTTTCTGTACAGAAGCCACAAACTAAAATGTTATCTAATGGGCATTCCTTTGAGGAATTCTTCCTCCTGCACCTTGGGCAATATATGCTCATTGCTGCATTTTCCTCCTCCCGTTTCTTCTTTATTTTAAGGGTGTCCAACTGGGAACCTATTGTTCTTAAGATATATGTCTTGAATTTTTTTAAGAGGTTCCCTATATCTTCTCTTATGATACCACCTGAACTAATTGGTTTTAAGATTCTATTGTAAGGGTGCCAAACATTCTTTCCTATTTTGGCTCTACTCCTTGAGTATTTTTTACACATTTCACATATTTCAGCAAATGGTTTATGAGAGATGTCACTTGATGCCATCAGGTAAGCATCTCTAGGTATTCTTCTAAAATTACCTTAAGGAAAAGAGCCCTAATTGCATCCTCTGGGAGGTCATGGTATTTTGACTTCTGGGAGATATAACCAAATCTTTCCATATAATCTTCGAGGGTCTCGTCTTCTAACTGTTGGATTTTAAAGATGTCATTACGAGACTCTTTGTTCTTGCAGTAGTCTTGATACTTCTTAAGAAATATGTCTTTCATGGCTTCCCAAGACCTAATGTTGGATTCTCCCAACCCCATGAACCATCTTAGTGCATAGTCTTTGAGGGTGGAAGGAAAGAGTTTTAGTTTATGGGCATCTTGTACATAGTTGTAGCTCCTACACAAGATGTCAAATTCAAATAGGAAGGTGTTTGGAACTTCATTGTTTTTACCATAAAAGGTAGGTAGTGCTGAGAGAGGAATATTCTTCATGTTGACATTTGGAGTGGTGTCTAAAATCGGAAACCCGAAGGTAGTTTTGGTTTGTTTTCCAGTTTCTTCTTCCTCCCCGTGTCTTACATTGTTATGTCCTATTGATCATCCATATTGGCTTGGTTTCCAAAAATAGAGTACCTATGTGGTTTTATCTTTGGAGAGAACAAGGTTTTCCTTTGATGGAAAGGTCTTCCTATGGATTTGATGTCTGGGACTCTACTCGAGCCGTGTTGAGTCTTAGTTTTGACATATATAATGCCCTATATTACCTTGTATCTGATCCTTTTTGCCTATGTTATAATCCTATACTTGACTATTTCCTCCCAAACACATATCCAATGACCTTGTTCATGTGCATAAGGGGTAAATTATGATTAAGGCATGATTTGTTTAGTTTTTCTTGAGTTAATTTGATTTGATGTTTGATTTTGTATGATCCTAATTGTTTGAATCTTAAGCATCATTAATTTGGTACTTCTTGGGTGACTAATCCAATACCAACATATGTTTTGTGCTAATCCGGTACTCATGGTGTGACTGTGTGTATTCCGATACTAAACACCTACCTATAGGATTCCGATACCAACATTCCGGTACTAGATTTTCACCTCTATTTTTGGACCAATGACGATGGATCTCAAAATTTGGGGACATGGGTTTTGTCTAGAGCGGTGTTTTCATTCAGAGTCATGAGCCAAAATCTCCATATTGCACACGTGTGGACCTCCATCTCATGGCGAACGATCCATCCTCAATCTTTGCCAATTTTCCATAAATTCTAAGATCATGCCCAGATTCGTGGGAACAACATTTCCTTGATTAGCTAGTGGTTGTACTCGACCTCCATTGATGGAAAATTGTTTTGATTTGGATTCGATTGTCTAGATCCAAAATCCTAATGTAAAAATCATATAAATTGAGTGATGGCTAAGCCAAAAAGGAGAGGAATTGTTATGTTGCAAATTGGATTTCTGAACATATTATCTTTGTAAACATACTTGCTGAAGAATCAATATGAAGTTAAATTCGTCAATTCCATGTGTTTTGTAAAGTTTATTGTTCTGTAAGTTTCTTTGAGCTTCCTTGTTGGCACAAAGAGGGCCCACCGATCCAACCAAGGTAAGCTCATTTGTAATTATTCTGTGAATGTAATTCTATTTGTGTGAATGTTTTACAGTAGTGTGTTGTTAATGATTTTTAATCCATTTCAAAGAGTTCAGCATTGGGTTATTTGTTTCTGAATTGGTGTGAACAATTAGATACTAGATCAAATAGATATTTTCCTTTTCTAATATTGCAGGTTTCCATTTAATCGTTTGAAGTATGGGATTGTTAAGAAAATGATATTTTGAGTTTATATTTGCGGTATTTTCAATATGTACATGAACCAGAAGACTTTATATCTCATCTCCATGCTCCATAATGAAGTCTCTCAGTTATGTTGACTGTTCCTTATATTGATTTGTTTGAATTACATGAAGCTGGAATTGATTTTGATTTCAAGAGTGATTGGAGTTGATTGTTATTTACTGTTTTGATTGCTACAGGAGACAAGCTTCTCAAATTCATCTCTTTAATTCATGAGCCTAGAATGAATAGACTTGTTCCTTAAGATAGAATCCTTTGTTAAGTTTGAAGTTGTGTGAAGCATTTGGATATCCTAAAACATAGTGTTAATTTTTGATTAGTTTAGTTGCTACAAGAGAAAGATTCAAAGTCCATCTCTTTTATTTCATGAGCCTATGAATGGACAGATTCATTACCTGAGAAAAAACCTTTAGATCACATGCTTGTTGGATTATGTTTATGATTTTTGTTTTCTGATCTTTAAGTTGTGTGAGGAAGATAGATTAAAAAGTTGTAAAACAGAGTATTGGTATTGATTGTTTCTTCTTTATGCTATACTCATCAGACATAGGAACCTATCTGTTATCGACACATATAGTGCGTCAACTCTATTGATTATGAATCCTGGATTGACATTTAAATGAGTGTAAGATATATATTGAACATATTTATACACCAACATTTTGGCATCGTTGTCGGGGAGTTGTAAACAGTAATAGGTAGCATTTGAATTTAATGATTTTGGATTGGTTTTATGGACGACCTAAGGGTGGAGAGAAGATGATAAGACGAGAGGTAAGAACCTACACATCCAATTTAGTGGGGTTGCTCCAAAGTTAGGTTGTCCTCTCCCTTTTATGCAGAAGTTTGTTTCTCCTTATTTTATGAAAAAGTGTGTTTTTATTTATGAAAATTTAGTTTTTATTTATGATAAGCTAACTTGTGTGAACCGATAACCTGGTGACAGCAGGGTCCCAGTAACACAAGGAGTTCAAGTTTGGTGTGTTTTGTTTTTGCAAATAGTTTTAAAATACATATCTTTGATGATAAATCAAGTTTGGGGTGTTGTAAGAACCCCCCCAATACTAATTTGTGTTGCGAGACATGGATCATCAACCTGCTAGAGTAATTCAAGGATGATCAAGAGCTTGAAGAATCTTCCTCCAAGAACTTTCTCGCTTTCTAGTAGCAGCTGGAATATCCACGTCTCAGGAAGAGCATATCTTGACAGTAGCCAATAATTTAGTTGTCTCTCCACAAGAATATTTAGATGTCCCTTCGGATTCCTATTGTCAATTTGTTGAGGAGACTCAAGAACCATGGATATAATGCAATGAAGAGAAACCATTGGAACCTGATATTGAGGAGTTCTTAGCATGCCTCTCAGCAGATCCTGTATGTACCTCAGAGACCAATCATCTTGAAGAAAGTACTCTATGTGGCATGGAAAAGGATGACAACTTGTGTGACCAAATCAAAGAAGGGAAATGAGAATATCTTGATCCTATTGAAAGATGGTTCCAATTAGTTGTTAGGCCACACTACTTTGTTACTTTTTGTTTGATCTCATCATCAAAGTAGTTGGTCATTCATACTACGGTATGCATTAAAATTTATCTTTTAAAACCGAGTATAGATATATTTCTAACCCTGCTACGCACATGGATTCACTGGAAATTTTCCTATACTTGAAAAAAAGGCTTGCTCTTTTCTCAAGTAGGGTAGGACAATGAATAAATAGCTGCATATAGTTAGTGGTTCAGTTTAAAATACAATGCACCAGTTCTTTTATGTTTTCCGAATAAGAAGGGAATGTCAAAAGTTGACAAGGAAGCTTGTTGGAAAGAAGGAGGTCACTGTTCCCATGCTCGATCTTTGTTCTTATAGCAGGTTGCTCGCTAACAAACATCTCAAAGGCAACAACATGATTTTTTTCTAGTACCGAGACTGCATACAAGAAATATATCAACAGTGTCCCAGCATCCCGGATGCATTCTTCAAATCTGGTCATGCACACTCAGATTTTCTGGATGGTCTTCAAAGCTCAAGTTCCTGCAAAAATAACTCAGAGTTTAGATATGTAAGTATCAACTCCAAGGGTGACTTGAGGTAAGCATTTTTTTTTTATCCTTCTGATTTATTGAAAATGAAGGAAATTTATCATAAAGACAACATTTCAAGCTTGTTATTCTACCATTTGTCCCTGCCTCTTCTTTTCGTAATCCCACCAATACCCACTTATAACCCCACATGTGTCCCTTTTGTTAATTTTTCAGTATGCATATATGGGATCAAGTGTCTTGTCCATTTTGCAGATAATAATGAAAATCCTAGAGAAATTGACGTACTTTTGGAACATCATATAGCGCAGTTACAGTCTATTGGTTTGCATAAACAATACATACATTTTGGGATCCCACTTGCAACCTCATAAATCGAATTTTTTGTAATATTGTCGTCAACCATGAATTGGAAATAGAGTTGCCAAGATTGTTGTTTCTCAAATGTTGGAACTATTAATGTATTCAATAAATGCCTTTCTGTGTTCCTATGTGATTTTGGATATCATCTTGAGATATGGTAAGAGCACTTGCACAACATCCCATACACTATTTCCAGAACATCGATCATTAGATGTTGTATTTCGAGAAGAAGGTCTTGATAGAGAGCTACAAGAAGTATGAGATGAGCTCCAAGAAGATATTGATCTCCTGAATACAATTGATGGATTTGTTGTTGAATCTCTTCGAGATCACTGCATGGAAAATAGAAGACTTGAAATCATGATTCGATCTAGGAACAACAGTGCACATGTTAGCCGACATTGGTAGGAACCATGGAGTAAGGTCTTCAAGCTGCATTCCATCATTCAAGTCAATCTGTAGAGGCATAGGCAATGGAAAAATTACTGGAATTCCTACCTTATGAAGAACTAACACCAAGTACTTATCAAACATATCCATATCCTCAATTGTGACATTTCCAGCAACTTGGACCACACTCTGCCATTTATTTGAGGCTATATTCCCAACACTACATCAAGCTAATTGATTAGGGGCATTGGTTAGAATGTAAAATAAACCATAACGATGTTCCAAAAACTATTGCACACCAGACTCCCTTTCTCATATCCTTTGCAACCCAGCTCTCATATTATCTTAATGCATCAAATAAACCTCTGATGATATTCTTGAATTCTGACACATACCCACATGAACATAACCAAGTTGTTATGCAATCTCATTCCAGTCAAGCAAAACTTCCTCCCTGTAACAACTCCTAACATAATAATGGAATGATGCTACTAAACCAGGTTGTCTTTCCATTCTCCTACATAGAACTGGATATTCCTTTCCTTTAGGAATGCGCTGGTCATATAACCAGGTACCCCAACGCTCTGGGGGAGTCTATACCTCTAGAGGCATTCTGGACTGCATCTCGACCTACAATTGTTGTTGTAGTTCTATGGTGTCTTCCATGAAAGCTTCAATGTAACTATTTTCGCCTTGAAAATGATGAGTGAGAGCAGGGTCTTGGAGGTTAGACATCCATTGATAAGGATAGTACCATGTCCTCCCATGTGTAGAGATGGAAACTGGGGTCTTCCTAGTCACTGTAGCTTTGAGGACATTAGAGTCTTGGTGAACATATGGTGTTGAGTTTTTTTGAATTTTGCACAAAGGAAATGGAAATGGACAGGATGGGGTCGAGAAGAAAGGATATCAAGAGTGGTAGATCAGACGCCTTTAAAATTTTCTAATTCTCATGTGCATTGTTTCATTATGGATTCATCATTATATTTAGGAATCAGTTTGAGTTATTGCAGTAGTTTGGTGTCATTGTGGGTTAAAATTTTGTTTTCTTTGGGCATTTTCTTTTCGAACTCTCTGTCTTGCTTTTATAGACTTGGAAGATAATTTTGATCCAGAGAATGAAACCATCCATATAAATGGTTATACACGTATTATAATTGTTGGTGTCAAGGATCCTGTGCGTCTTGGTGTCAAAGAAGTTGTTAAAGTCTATAGAATGGCAGGTATTACAGTGAGAATGGTTGTTGGCGAGAATATTAACACAACAAGAGAAATTGCAATAGAATGTGGCACTTTTACAGATGGGTTTGACTGTCATTATTGTTGATGCAACGACCTCTACCTCTTTAATGGATGGTATTTGTTAATATTTCAAAATCCCACCCAGTTTCAGTCTCGCTGATTTTTCAGTCAAATTTAAATGCCAAACTCAGTTTCAGCACTGTTTCAGTATATGCTACAGCCGTGTTTCAGCATCTGCTACAGCC
>ML777063.1:95027-115112 GCA_009831015.1 Picea engelmannii | reverse complement strand
ACTCACCCTCACTTTAATCATAAAGTTATCTTTTAATTTGCATCTCACAAATTAATTTGACTAAGACCCATATTCGGCAATTTCTCCCCCTTAGGGCCTAGGGAAGAGAAACACTTGCCTTGGTACATAATTTAACAGTATTTAATGGCAAGTTTTTAAATATATTGCAACATCCATGAAGTGGCTGAAGGAAAATGGTTGGAGTAACAGTTTTTTTTGCAAGGGTGGTGCTTTATCTATTGCAAGTGATGTGTTGTTTCCAGAAGTTGATAGTGTTGTTTCATTCTATGGTGTTCCTTCTCTACAACTTGCAAGTCCATCATCAACAAAAGTGTTTGTGCATGCTCATTTAGGAGAACTTGATGACTTTGTTGGGTTTTCAAATGTGACAAAAGCTAAATCTTTGGAGGAGAATCTGAAGATATTCACAACCCTTTGAGCAATTTTTTTTAGTGTCTTGCATTGTTTGCATGAGGCCATGCAAAACCTCAAGCATGGGGGAGTGGTTGTTGAGACAATAGTAGTTAGGATTATTAATTTTGTAATAAAAAGAAAGTTCCAACAAGAGCAGTGATCAGCCTGGTTCCAAAAGAGGAGGGTTCTAAATCCTAACATATGGTCATCCAATTACAGAATACCCTCTTTTCACAGAGCTTGGAGCCCAGTCACCAAATTATTTTACATTATTCTGATGCAAACCCAGAGTTCCGACATCTAGTGTTGGTATTTCTTCCATCTACATGGTTTTTCAGTGGAATCAGATCACGAGTCCTCTTTCAGAACACCAGAGAACACTAGCTACTTCTACAAGGTGCAACCTACAAAAGTTTTGGAAGCACAACCCTGTGTCCATCTGGTACTCAGGTGATCTTGTACTGGTAATAAGGTGATGGTAGCTCTAATCATGTATTCAATTTTTGTTGCTTGATTTAAATGCTTCAAGCAATAGGACATATAAACTCAACAATTTGTTTTCATTTTACTAAGGAATTAGGCTAATTGTGCAATAAACATATGATTACTCTCAATTATTGCACACTCCCTACCATGAATTTATGCAAGCCCTCGTATACATCTCCTTGTATGGAAACCATCCATCCTGTCACTCTGTTTTTTCCCTCTTCTCTGTTCCAGTACTGCCATGTTCCGTTACTATCCTATTCTGGTACTGTTAGCGACATTTCTTGTAAGGGGGGTTAGAATGCAAAAGAGTGGGTTAAAAACCCACTCACCATAAGTATCAGACGTGAAATGCGCCTGTGGTAAGCAACAAGAGGATCTGGACGGCAGGCATTTGCGCGCCCAGATCAACAGCGCGTGGGGCGATTTCGGACCCCCTTCGCCTTTCTACCTTTAAGCGGAGGGGGGGGGGTCTAGAATATGGGGCACATCTCTTCAACGGTTACGATTGGAGCGCCCGGATCAATGATGCTCAAAGTGATTCTGGACCCCCCTCGCCTTTCTACCTTTAAGTGGAAGGGGGGGGGGTCCGGAATCGACGATGCATCTCTTCGACGGCCGCGATTCGAGCACCCGGATCAATGGCGCACAAGCAACCCAGATATCCTCTGTCTTTCTATGTTTAACCAACGTGGGCCCTTTCCCTGTCGTGTAATCTTTTGTGCCATCTTTCCCGTTACCATCTATTCTCTTCCTGGCCGTGAGATGAGGCTCACTCCCTTTAGCCCTTCCTCATCCTTCGACATCTGTCCACCTCCCCCTTTTTGGTCCATGTGGTCCCTCCCCCCATCTCATCGTCCACTCACCACCCGCCATGTGTCCCGCTCACTTCACACGTCATCCTTAATATGCCCATTACATTCCATCTCCTACATCCTCAGCTTATTGTCTTCCACCGCGTATCTTCCCCCGTCACGTCTCCCACACCTCATCACTTCATATCTCACCCTCATAATTTTGGCGCCACCACTCCCATTATGCGCCCCATCCTTCACGCTGGCCTCCACGCATATTCACCAGGCTGTTTAACTAATCCAGGTGGCAGTGCGAGGGGTCTTCCACGTCCCGAAGGTGCCAAGTTGGCCGAGCCATCTCAATCCCAATGAAGCAGTTATTAAGGTAGTTGGTGGTGGTTAGATATCATCTCCGCCATAATGGGAAAGTCCGACGACGAATTAAAGGCACGTCATTTCGCCCACGAAACTATCAGGAGTTCGATCACATCTGCCATAGGTGCACAACCATTAAGGGATCATAAGTGCAGATTGTCAGAAGCCATGCAGACGCAAAGTTTTTAATGCAGCATCTCGATTTTGTTGTTGTGGTCATTTTGAGTATATGTAGGCATTTTTTCCATTTTTGTATCTATCGATGGTAGAGCGAAGCTCCCGACTGTAAAGTTTTAACAACCATTCTAATTCCCTGGTTGTGCATCTGTATTTGAGATTTCTTGTTTTATGAAAAACAATTTTCCTAATCCATCTATGTTTTCATCTCGTATCAGAGAGTTCATGATCGACTAATTCGCATGAATTATTGCAGTTATGTTATGATAAAGGATTTATCGTCTCATTATTGTATTCTCTGTTTTTCTGCATTTGGATGTAAGAGGATCTTGCCTTTGGATGCTTTCTCCCACAGTCTATTAGAAACCTGATGTTTATAACATACCCATGCACTCTTCTTATACAAGTCTTCCCCCTACTCACCCTTATTGCAACTCACTGTTTGAAGTTTATCTAAGACCTCATTTTCCCATGCATGCCTGGCCTAGTTTCAGAGTTGAAACGATATTGTTCTAAGTTTTACTCCCATTAAACTGATGGGCGTCGGGCTATGCTCCTGCTGCAATCTAGGAGTGACTTCTGACACTAACATTTCTGGTGCCGTTGCCGGAGACGAAGTTGAAGATTTTCCCCGGGATTGAACGACATCGAGCCTCTGATTCTGAAGGTGCATCAGGTATCAGAGACTTTGAATATTGCTATTGTGCACCTGGCGACTCCATTGTGACGACTCCACTGCGGCGAACCTGTTGGGACAATTGTGGCTTCCAGCGGTAGACACACGCGGTCCCATCCACCACCACCTCTAGCCACGCCTGAAGAAAATCTGGAGGTGATTATCAGAAAGGGGAATCCCTCTCAAGGAAAAAGCTTCGCCACTGAACTAGGTATTTCCCCACCTCCTTCCATAAGAAATCCATTTTCCTATTCTCATCTTCCTAGCCATCCTTTCTCTGAGGTTTCCCGTGTTCTGAATTTTGGGAGTGTTCCTATTGAGTTTTCTCCTCCTTGTCTGACATCAGGAAGAGAGATCCTTGTCACTCCCCCCTCCCTGGAAGTTGTGCCTCAACACAGACCCCAGACCTTAGAAGGTTTCACCACCTCTCCTTTTATTGATACTACTTCACAGAGAGAAGCATCTGCACATTCAGGTCCCTTACCTCTCTCTCTATTTTCCTCGTTGTCTCTCTCCCATTCAGGAAACTCTTTTCTGATATCTCCTGTTCACACTCCTTCTCTTCCAAGCTCTCCTCCACCTAATATTCCTATGGCTGGTGCTAATCCCCCTCTGAATAGAATGGACACCATAGTCACTGCCAGATATGCTCCCTTAATCCTGCCTCAACCTATGCATCCTCTCCCCGCTGGAGATTAATTAAAGTATATGCCCAAATTTACTGGGGAACGAGACATAACTGCGGAAGAGCACCTTGATTCTTTCTACAGTTACGCAGACAACATGAACATTGAAAATGAAGATGTCTAGATGAGAGTCTTCATCCAGAGCCTGGATGGCGAGGTGAGAAAGTGGTTTAGAGGATTAGCCCCCAGATCTATTGCTGGGATTGAAGCTCTGGATAGTGTTTTCCTGAGGCAATGGGGAGATAGGAAGGATTTCATGTATTACATGACATAGTTTGGGTATTTGAAGAAAATGGAAGGAGAATCTGTCTCTGACTTCTCCAAAATATTCAATAGGATGTATAATAATATTCCTGTAGAGATAAATCCCTCAGAAGCCTCTGCCCAAATTTCCTATGATGGTGCATTCGACCCGGATTTCTGTCTTCTGTTGAGAGAAAGAAGAGCTACCTCCCTATCCCAAATGCCAGACGCAACCGTAGAAGTGGAATCCAATGTATTGGTAGCTGACAGACTGAGGAACAAGGCCAAAGCAGACAGAAGAAAGGGAAAATCGAAAACCTCAACTTTTGGCCCATCGGTGCCCCACCCTCAAGTAGATGAACTGACCAAGATGATTAAGTTTATGTCTGAAGAGATGGAGATATTGAAGGTGGAAAGGAAGCAAGTGTACAAGGGCCCTCAGGGAACCAAAACCAAAGGGGGTTTCAGGAGGCCAAACAATATCACTCCCCCGACTATGCACACAGAGAGGGGAAGAGATAGAGAAGACTAGGGAATTCAGGCCCCGTTTCAGAACAATTTGGTGGCTAATGAGGAAGAAAGAGAAACAAACAAAATTGAGCCTGAAATCCATTGTTTTGGAGAGACTCCCCCTTTTCCTCATCTGACTCAATCAACATATGAGGATTCCCTCATGAACAGTCAGCCAAATGAATTGAGCAAGGAAAACCAGACCAGTGGCCGCCAAGGTAGGTATGACCTGAGGTCTCAGAAGAAGGCAGTAACACCTGATGTTCCTAAGTAGTCCACTAGAACAAAGAGGCCTGCCAATGAAGTAGCAGACACTCACAGAGGTAAGAAGACCCAACCCCTCTCTCCCATTATTCAGAGTCATGTTCCCGAAATAAGAGAAATCCCTAAGTTTACATATTTTAATTTCGAGCATGAAATTCAAAAGATCAGAATCCCCGTGCCCCTGACCGAATTGATTAAACATGAGGGATTCAAGAAACGCTTCTCTGAGCTGTTACAGTCTGAGGCCTCAAGCCTTTCCAAATACTCCATCAATTTGCAAGATGAGAATCCAACCGTCATCCTAGGTCCCATGGTAGAAGACAGAGATGATTCATCCCCTCCCTTCTACACCTCCCTGAACATACATGATAAAGTGTTGCATAACTGCCTCATGGATTCAGGGGCTTCTCACAACCTCATTCCCAAAAACGTCATGGAATAATTAGGACTAGAAGTCACCCGAGCCTATCATGACCTCTATTCCTTTGACTCCAGGAAAGTTCAATGTCTAGGGGTTATCAAAGACCTGGTCGTGACCTTGTTTCAGTTACCCATGAAAAGTGTGGTCATGGATATTGTAGTGGCTGATGTTCCCCCCAAGTTCGGTCTGCTATTGTCAAGATCTTGGATAAAAAGGCTGGGGGGAACTTTGCAGATGGACCTGACCTATGCTACTATCCCAATGTTTGGGGGAGAACATAGGAGGCTATACAGAGAAGCCCAATTGGCCTATATAATCAGGGATGAAGCCAATCCCACCAATCATCCCATTTTTGCCTTGGACACTGATTTAGGTTCCAGTCTACTGCAAATTAGTCATGCTCCCGAGCCTCCTCTTAAGCTCAGAAATCAGCCCACCACTCCTCTTGAATTCCCTCCCTCCATCGCCCCCGTATGGAAAATGTGTTTTGATGGAGCCTGTTCCAGGGAAGGCGCTGGTGCTGGGGTGTTTTTTGTGTCACCATCTCAGGAGACCGTAGCCTTGTCATATAAGATGGAATTTGACACCACCAACAACATGGCAGAGTATGAAGCTCTTGTTTTGGGTATGAGGGATGCAAAGGAAATGGGAATTAAAGAGATAGCAATATTTGGAGATGCTGAGTTGATTATCCAGCAGGTTAGAAATGCCTATCGTACTAATAATCCCTGGCTCAGGAATTACATAAATGAGGTATGGGACCTAGTTGATAATTTCTTCTTGGATTTTAACATTTCTTTCATTCTGAGGGAGGAAAATACTTCAGCCGATTCTTTAGCTGTCTCAGCTAGTTTGCTCGAATTTCCTCTGCCGTCTATGGTCAAATCTGATGTTGAAATAAAATATAGACCCTCTGTACCGGACAATGTTAAGCATTGGAAGGTATTTGAAGATGATTTGGAAATCGAGAAATTTCTCCAATCTGTTGATGATTTTTCTGCGTTGCACATTGATGAGGATCCTGACATGGAAGGTGACCATCACCCTGGGGAGTTTTTAAATAAGATTGCTAACCACCAGATTATTCGGCTACCGAGCAATTACATTCCAAGGGGACTAGTCCCGTTAGAAAGATTGTTTGATGGGAATGATGTGGCAGTAAAGGGTAGATTTTCAGGTGATGATGCTGACACAACTGAGTGCAACATTGGCACACTAGAGGAGCCTAAGTTTGTCAAGTTGTCAAGGAGTTTGACCAAAGAGAAGAGGGATTAATATATTGAATTGATGAGAGAGTTTTCTGATGTGTTTGCATGGACCTACGAAGACCTCAAGACGTATGACATATCTGTCATTAAGCACAAGATCCCACTGAAAGAAGAGGATAAGCCATTCAAGCAGAAGCTAAGACATATAAATCCCATGTTGCTGCCTGTCATGGAGAAAGAAGTGAAGAAACTGCTAGATGCCCAAATCATTGTCCCCTTGAGATATTCCGATTGGGTGGCCAATTTGGTCCCGGTAAGAAAGAAAAGTGGGGAAATCAGACTCTGTGTTGATTTCAGGAACTTGAACAAGAGCTCAAGGAAAGACAATTATCCCCTGCCCAACATGGAACACATACTACAGAAGGTCACTGGTGCATCTAGAATATCCATGATTGACAACTTTTCTAGTTACAATCAGATATCAGTCATGCCTGAGGATAGAGAAAAAACAACCTTCACCACTCCTTGAGGCACATTCATGTATGCCAAAATGCCTTTCGGACTGATGAATGCAGGGGAAACATTTCAGCGAGCCATGGACATAGCCTTCATTGGGGAGAAGGACTAGTTTTTGGTAATATATCTGGATGATATCACAGTCTTCTCCAGGATAGACAAAGAGCACCAATGCCATCTGAGGAAAGTTTTCTTGAAGTGTCGTAGGTTTGGCCTATCCTTGAACCCCAAGAAATATTTGTTTGCTATGAAGGAGGGGAGGTTATTAGGCCATATAGTATCAGCAAAGGGAGTGAGGATTGACCCTAGCAGGGTAGAATCACTTCAGACCCTGTCACTTCCCAGATCCAAGAAGGAAGTTCAGGACTTTTTGGGGAAGATAAATTTTCTGAGGAGATTTGTCTCAAATTTTGCTGAATTGGTGAAACACATCACAACCATGCTCAGGAAGAGAAATGAAGTGAAATGGACCACTGAACCCAGGGAATCTTTTGTCCAAATAAAGAGGGCATTGACTGAGGCACTTGTGCTAATCAGTCCTGATTATTCTAAAGATTTCCTGTTTTTTTCTTTTACTTCTTGTGATACAGTAGCAACAGTCTTGTTGCAGGAAAACAATCAAGGGTGAGAGTAGCCTATTTCCTTCTACAACAAGGCATTGAGAGATTTAGAACTCCGATATGAGATCATGGAGAAGCAGGCCTATGCTTTAGTGAAATCTCTCAAAGCTTTCAAAGTCTATGTCTTGCACTCAAGGATCACTGCATATGTTCCTTCGGCCTCTGTGAAGGACATTCTTATACAGCCTGACATAGACAGAAGAAGAGGTAAGTGGATTGCCAAGATCCTAGAGTTTGATCTGGAGATCAAGCCCACCAAGTTGATAAAGGGGTAGGGTTTGGCCAAATTGCTGGCTGAATCCAATTGCAAAGCCTTGGGGATCAACTTCATCAATGAGCAAGCTGAGTCATCCAACAAGCATCTTCAGGGTGCCTTGTCACTAGCAGTGTGCACCTGGTACAAGGATGTCTTGTATTTTCTGCAAGAATTAAAGCCTCCTGATGTATTGGGAAAAAGTAAGGCTAGAGATTTAAAGCTCAAAGCGGTTAGATATTGCCTCATTGACCAAGCCTTGTACTGGAAGGACCCTCTAGGGGTATTTTTAAGGTGCCTAGATCTGCAAGAAGCCCAGAAGATTATGTTTGATTCCCATAGAGGTCTTTGCAGAGGTCATCATTTATGGAAGACCATAGCTCACAATATCCTACGAGCTGGGTATTACTGGCCCACTTTATTCCCTGACGTCTGCAGAGAAATCAGAGCTTGCATAAAATGCCAGAAGTTCTCAAGAAAGAAACAACTCAAATCTCTGCCATTAAAGCTTGTAGTAGTTTCAACACCTTTTCAGCAGTGGGGATTGGGCTTCATTGGTGAAATTCATACTCCCTCAAGTGGCCAACACAGATGGATCCTAACTGCGACGGACTATTTCACCAAATGGATGGAAGCTGTCCCCACCAGGAGCACTTCCCACAAAGTAATTATCATATTCTTGGAGGATATCATAGCCAGATTTGGCTGCCCCAGCAGAATTGTCACTGATAATGCCTCCCCCTTTCAGTCTGAGCCTCTGGTCAAGTTCTGTGAACAGTTTGATATTTCACTGATTCACTCTACTCCCTATTATCCTCAAGGAAATGGACTGGAAGAGTCTTCTAATAAAAGCCTGATTAAGCTCATTAATAAATTACTGGAAGACAATAAAAGGGCCTGGGATTCAAAACTCAAATTTTCTCTATGGGATGACTGAGTGACAACAAAGAGGTCCCTAGGCATCTCACCTTTCCAACTTGTTTACGGAACAGGGGCCGTTTTCCCTACTCAGCTCGCCTTATCTGTGGTGAAATTCCTCTAGGACCTTGAAGGAGAGCCTGACAATATGGTCACAAGGATCCATCAAATGGTGGAAGTACAATAGACCAGGGAACAAGTCACAAATAGGGCCCATGATCATCAGCAGAAGATCAAGCAAACCTTTGACAAGAAGAGCAGAAAGAAAGATTTCGAGCAGGGTGATCTGGTGCTCAAATGGGATGCACCCAGGCAGGATAAGGGCAAGCACAGTAAGTTTGATTCTCTCTAGTTTGGGCCTTTCAAGATCATTGAAGTATTTTTAAACAACACTTACAGGTTGTAGGATCTGGAAGGAAAATAAGTTTTTAATGGCCCAGTAAATGGGCATTTCTTGAAAAAATGTTTTTTCGTGAGTCGCAGTCGTCTCTTTTGTTTTTGTAAATATTGTTTTTGTTTTCATCTTAATAAATGACTCCATAGCCCAACAGCAAGGCACTGAATCTGCAAAAAGAGTCCTTAGAGCATCATAAGGATGACTCTATCCCCCATGGAGCCTAATGTTAGCGACATTTCTTGTAAGGGGGGTTAGAATGCAAAAGAGTGGGTTAAAAATCCACTCACCATAAGTACCAGACGCGAAATGCGCCTGTGGTAAGCAGCAAGAGGATCTGGATGGCAGACATTCGCCCAGATCAATGACATGTGGGGCGATTCCGGACCACCTTCGCCTTTATACCTTTAAGCGGAGGGGCGGGGGGTCCGGAATCCGGGGCACATCTCTTCAACAGTTACGATCGGAGCACTCGGATCAATGACGCTCAAAGTGATTCCAGACCCCCCTCGCCTTTCTACCTTTAAGCGAAAGGGGGGGTCCGGAATCGAGGACGCATCTCTTCGACGGCCGCAATTCGAGTGCCCGGATCAACGTCACACAAGAAACTCAGATATCCTCTGTCTTTCTGCATTTAACCAACGTGGGCCCTTTCCCTGTCATGTAAACTTTTGTGCCATCTTTCCCGTTACCATCTGTTCTCTTCCTGGCCGTGAGATGAGGCTCGCTCCCTTTATCCCTTCCTCATCCTTCGACATCTGTCCACCTCCCCTTTTCTAGTCCACGTGGTCCCTCCCCCCATCTCATCATCCACTCACCACCCACCATGTGTCCCGCTCACTTCACACGTCAGCCTTAATATGCCCATTACATTCCATCTCCTACATCCTCAACTTATTGTCTTCCGCCGCGTATCTTCCCCCGTCACGTCTCCCACACCTCATCACTTCATATCTCACCCTCATAATTTTGGCGCAACCACTCCCATTATGCGCCCCATCCTTCACGCTGGCCTCCATGCATATTCACCAGGCCGTTCAGCTAATCCAGGTGGCAGTGCGAGGGGTCTTCCACGTCCCGAAGGTGCCGAGTTGGCCGGGCCATTCTCAATCCCAATGAAGCAGTTATTAAGGTAGTTGGTGGTGGTTAGATATTATCTCCGCCATAATGGGAAAGTCCGACGATGAATTAAAGGCACGCCATTTTTCCCACGGAATTGTCAGGAGTTCGATCGCGTCTGCCATAGGTGCACAATCATTCAGGGATCACAAGTGCAGATTGTCAGAAGCCATGCAGACGCAAAGTTTTTAATGCAGCATCTCGATTTTGTTGTTGTGGTCGTTTTGAGTATATGTAGGCGTTTTCTCCATTTTTGTATCTATCGATGGTAGAGCGAAGCTCCCGACTGTAAAGTTTTAACAACCATTCTAATTCCCTGGTTGTGCATCTGTATTTGAGATTTCTTGTTTTATGACAAACAATTTTCCTAATCCATCTATGTTTTCATCTCGTATAAGAGAGTTCATGATCGACTGATTTGCATGAATTGTTGCAGTTATGTTATGATAAAGGATTTATCGTCGCATTATTGTATTCTCTGGTTTTCTACATTTGGATGTAAGAGGATCTTGCCTTTGGATGCTTTCTCCCATAGTTTGTTAGAAACCTGATGTTTATAACAGACCCCTACACTCTTCTTATACAAGTCTTCCCCCTACTCACCCTTATTGCAACTCACTGTTTGAAGTTTATCTAAGACCTCATTTTCCCATGCATGCCTGGCCTAGTTTCAGAGTTGAAACGATATTGTTCTGAGTTTTACTCCCATTTGATCATCTCTTTTATAAACAAAACATGACATTAAACTGATGGGCGTCGGGCTCTGCTCTTGCTGCAATCCAGGAGTGACTTCTGATGCTAACAGGTACTATCTATTACGGTACTGCAGAAACATGTTCTGATACCAGTTACCAATCTGGTATTGATGCCAAGGTGATATGATCTTTGTTATGTTCTTAACATCATTTTCACTTCAGGTAATTAGAGGTATGGGTTAATCTCTTCATGTTATTTCTATCAAAGATCATTTAAGTCCCGTGTTGATTTGTTTTTATTCTCAAGTACATATTCCTCCTACATTTCTACACTCAACCTTGAATGAATCATCCTTACTTTCCTTTAAGAAGATATTTCCACATTTAGCTCGATATGATAATGGGTGCACTTGTCTTATTACCTCATCATTTTGAAAAAGTGATTGTTAATTGAAATATCCATTGAAAAGTGGTGACACCATTATGTATAATACTAACCTAGTTGATTCAACAAGTTCTTATCCAAGTTTATCTTTACAAGCTTCTCTTGGAGGTATTGATAAAAACCTCATGTGGTGGACCGCCCTTGCAAAACCTCAATGAACTTTCATGAGAACCCTAATAGGATTAACTAGAGGGACCTCTTAGTCATTATCTGAGATGTTCCATTATACATTGAATAATTGAGATTTAAGTTGAATGTGGATGATGTCACCCTTGGGATAGTTGCAAACAATTAATTATGTGCCTAATAAATCTAAAACACTCTCGTACCACCTGCCTTCCTTATACTCTAAAACTGTCAATGAGCAGTATACATAATTCTAAATCTTTTGAGTAATATAATAAAAAGGAAGTATCAGGAAGTACAAGTAAACCCGTCTGGGTACTGAATAGGCCTGCTGGCAGCGGGGCCATGCTTATATGGTACTAAGGTAAACCCGTCGGGGTACTGAATAGGCTTGCTGGCAACGGGGCTATGTCGAGTAAAGAGAGTTGAAAAACATAAAGTGGCACACTTAAAACTGAAAAAAAACCCTTGGGTCTCATTCTAAAGCAATCACTATTAAATCAAGGCTAGGATATGACCTTTATATCTCTTGGATGATGTTCTTAAGAACGTTCAAGTATCCACTTTAGAGTTATATCTTTAAAATAAATAGGTTTTCATGAGAACTGGGACCCTCAGTATGTGTAATTCACCTGACCTAACCAAGAAGAGCTTCATCTCTAAAAACTTGGATAAGAAACGAGTTAATCATCTTGGGATGTATTATTTCATGTGTTCCTCTCTTCAAATGAGATCTAAACTATGCTTATATCACTTTTTTTTTAAAGGTAATCTAGCCAGNCTATTAGCCAAAGTCATTATGAAAAATCTTGGACACTATCCTATAATTATATTAGAGTCGCATACAACCCTTTCTCCTAAATTTGATCGAAAATAGATTGGATAAGACTTAACGTCAAATCACTAGCAGATCTAATATATTATCCATGACTCCACTTGTTTGTCATAACTACTTTTCCATGGGTAAGAAGTGTGAAGCATAAGCCAAGAAGTTTGTATTGTTTAAACTTAGGAACTGAAGAAGGATGAAACTTCAGGGGAATGCTTGATCAAGTGAAGAGTACTATCAATTTTGAAATTTTGAAGATCATTGTTGCATGAGGACATGCAATGACTTAAGCATGGGGGAATGTTGCGTCTCCGTTTTGACATATATAATTCCCTATATTACCTTGTATCTGATCATTTGTTCTTATGTTATAATCCTATACTTGACTATTTCCTCCCAAACACATACCCAATGACCTCGTTCATGTGCATAAGGGGTAAATTATGATTAAGGCATGATTTGTTTAGTTTTTCTTGAGTTAATTTGATTTAATGTTTGATTTTGTATGATCCTGATTGTTTGAATCTTAAGCAACATTGATCTGGTACTTCTTGGGTGACTAATCCGGTACCAACATCTGTTCTGTGCTAATCTGGTACTCATGGTGTGACTGTGTGTATTCCGGTACTAAACACCTACCTACAGGATTCCGATACCAACATTCTGGTACTAGATTTTCACCTTTATTTCCAGGACGATGACGATGGATCTCAAAATTTTGGGACATGGATTTTATCTAGAGCGGTGTTTTCATTCGGACTCATGTGCTAGAATCTCCATATCATACACGTGTGGACCTCCAGTTAAGGGGGAATGATCCATACTCAATCTTTGCCAATTTTCCAGAAATTCTAAGATCATGCCTAGATTCATGGGAACAACATTTCCTTGATTAGATAGTGGTTGTACTCGACCTCCATTGAAGGAAAATTGTTTTGATTTGGATTGGATTGTCTAGATCCAAAATTCTAATGTAAAAATCATATAAATTGAGTGATGGCTAAGACAAAAAGGAGAGGAATTGTTATGTTGCAGATTGGATTTTTGAATATATTATCTCTGTAAACATACTTGCTGAAGAGTCAATATGAAGTTGAATTCATCAATTCCATGTGTTTTGTAAAGTTTATTGTTCTGTAATTTTCTTTGAGCTTCCTTGTTGGCACGACAAGGGCCCACCGATCCAATCAAGGTAAGCTCATTTGTAATTATTCTGTGAATGTAATTCTATTTGTGTGAGTGTTTTACAGTAGTGTGTTGTTAATGATTTTTAATCCATTTCAAAGAGTTCAACATTGAGTTATTTTTTTATGAATTGGTGTGAACAATTAGATACTAGATCAAATAGATATTTTCCTTTTCTAATATTGCAGGTTTCCATTTAATCATTTGAAGTATGGGATTGTTAAGAAAATGATATTTTGAGTTTATATTTGCAGTGTTTTCAGTATGTACATGAACCAGAAGACTTTATATCTCATCTTAATGCTCCATAATGAAGCCTCTCATTTATGCTGATTGTTCCTTATACTGATTTGTTTGAATTACATGAAGTTGGAATTGATTTTGATTTCAAAAGTGATTGGAGTTGATTATTATTTATTGTTTTGATTGCTACAGGAGACAAGCTTCTCAAATTCATCTCTTTAATTCATGAGCCTGGAATGAATAGACTTGTTCCTTAAGATAAAATCCTTTGATTGATTGTTTTTCTTGAGAAGTTTTATTATCAGTTTTCTTTGCTAAGTTTGAATTTGTGTGAAACATTTGGATATCCTAAAACAGAGTGTTAATTGTTGATTATTTTAGTTGCTACAGGGGACAGATTCAAAGTACATCTATTTTATTTCATGATCTTGTGAATGGACAAATTTATTACCTGAGCAAAAACCTTTAGATCACATGCTTGTTGGATTATGTTTATGAGTTTTGTTTTCTGATCTTTAAGTTGTGTGAGGAAGATAGATTAAAAAGTTGTAAAAMAAAGTATTGGTATTGATTGTTTCTTCTTTATGCTATACTCATCAGACATARGAACCTATCTGTTATCGGCACATATAGTGCATCAACTCTACTGATTACAAATCCTGGATTGACATTTAAATGAGTGTAAGATATATATTGAACATATTTATACACCAATAAGCTCGTTGAGACTAATGGTGCCAAAGTTTCTGTGTTAGTTTGAGAGATAATTACATTGGTTGAACTACCAAACAAAAGATTCACCTGTTCAGGGTCTATGATGTCCTCAAAATTAGGGTCCCTGGTGGTGGTGTAAAAGAAAAGGTTGTATTGTTTGGTTCTGTGGAAGGCTCGAGTGGTCTTGCCGCTTGTCATAATATGATTGATGCTTCAATATCTTGTTCTATAGTGCTCCATGTGTTAGTCTCTTCAGAGACTATTTTAGCTCTTTGGGTTGAGCTAGCTCCTGTTTTTTGGTATCGGTATGTAGATTTTATAAGTGGAACGTTCCTTCCCCCAAAGATATCGGAAGGAACCTTGGTCGAAAGGTCTGATTTAGATTTAATGTATCTACCTTTTGGATCTCTAGGTCTATTCATGAAAGAAAGGAAAAACAAAAGAAAAAAATACCATTTGGTTTCTAGGTCTATTCATGAAAATAAACAACGAAAAATGAAAAACTACCATTGGGTTTGGGGGAGCCTGCAATAGCAGATGCGCAAGTTCTTACCTCTCGTCATAAAGTTTCCCCGCCATCAATCTAATGGTAAGGTCTAGGAATGATCTATTTCCTAACTACTTCTTACCTTGAGATAACTCCCCGACAACGGCGCCAAAAATGATGGGTGTTGTATATGCACTAAAAACACACTAAAAACCCTCAATTAAATTGTCAACCCGGGGTAAGTAAACTTAGAGTTGTAGCAAAATATATGCCAAAGGTAGAAGGTTTGGTATTAGTATAGTCTAACTAAGGAAGTGGCTATCTAATTTATCTATTCAATCAAAGCTATCTAATGAGAAAACCCTACTAAGAAACTTGAAACTATGTAACCTAAGTACTTTTGGACCAAGGATCGATGGATAGTTCTAAGAAAACAAGTAAAAACCCTACTTGAAGCAAACTAGTTCATAACAATAAGAAATAAGTAAAATCAAACTATTTTAAGCATAACAATAAGAAAATAAAAAAAGCAAACCACTTTAACTTGTCTACCAAAATTCAATGAGCAACTACCCTATGAAAGCAAGTAAATAAACAAGCAAGCAACTATTCTAGTAAAGCAAGTAAACAAGTAAGCAAAACAACTAGCTAACCTATTAAAGAAAGTAAACAACTAACTACTCTAAGATGACTTCTACTGCAAGCAATCTAATTAAAACTTCTCATTGAACAACTATCTAACCTAAGAGGCAAGTGAACTATCTTTTTAATTCAAACTTCAAACTATTTATAATTCATAAAAGGAAATCTATTTAATTGAAATCAAGAAGAACTAACAACTAACCTTTAATCTATGATAAGGAAAATACTCTCTAACCTATCAAAGCAAAAGACTATCTATCCTACAACAACCATAAAACTATCTTCTGATCTACGAAAGAAAGAAACTATATTTTCTAATCTACGAAAGCAAGAAAATATATTTTTTGATCTACGAAAGCAAGAAACTATCTTTTAACCTATGAAAACTCAAATATAGTGTTGGTGGTTGTGTGAATGTCTTCAGTGTCTTATAATATATCGATGGCACTTGACAACAAAGGATAATTCAAGTGGTATAAACTCAACACTGATCTCAATAGAAAAGTGAAAGGTATGGAGTAAACAATCCAATGAGAATTTATCCATTACAGAAACAATGTTAATTACCCCGCATATTCATGAAATTATTAACCATGAACAATATAACGAGATTATAATTGTATTTATATGCTATGTAAACAAAATTCATAATTAAATTCAAGCATTAACTAAGAACTGGAATTGCAATACAATTCTAGGAAAGAAAGTACATAAAATGAAACTATGCTATACATATTTTAACAATTCAAACTGCAATAAGGAAAATGATTAAGAACATAAATTAAAACATGACATTAAAAAGTAAACTACCAAATACATTAACCAACAACTAATTAAACAAGATCTACATAAAAATGAAATAAACAATCTATAATTAAAAATTGAAATTAATCCTATCCATCCATCAAATCCTTGTTAAAGAAAACTCAAATTAAAACTTTGTTCTACTCTGTTTCAAATTTAATTCTGACAACATAAAATAAAACACAGTTTAATATCTAATTGCACACGGGGTTAGTCTATGAATTTGCAAATTCGTTCCTAACTACAAGATCAATGCATGCTAACACAATCCTTCATACTAACCTGCAAAAGAGAGTTAAAATGATTAAACTATAACAAAAAATTAATTAACAAAATAATAATGCATGTATAGGAAATAAAGAGAGACAACTAAACTATAAAATGCATAAACAACTTAAAGAACAGTTACTAGACTACTGGTGGCCCCCCGAGTAAGTCGTGGTCACTTCCTAAAAGCACACCACGAGCTCAACAATTCGATTTCACCATGAAAACTCAAAAACACAGTTTTTATATAATATGGCAATGAAAAATGGAAAAACAAAGTAAAATCGTGTTTGTCCCTATCACATTGGTTCTTCTACTGCTTAACTTCTATCAGACCACCAAAGTGGTATTTATAATATTTACAGACCAAGTGGTCGACCACAAATTACATTAATGGTGCCCTAACTGCCGAAATAGAGTGAGCCAATAATCTCCCTTCTTAACAACTTAAACTGAGTTGTCAAGGGTTCAGTAGATGGAGGGGGCAAGCACGAAAAAAACCCATGTTCCTAATTCGCCCACCACTGGACGCCAATACCATAAACTCCAAATCTCCCACTGTTTTTGTGCAAGACGCAGTGCTGGACAAAGTGTTGGACCAGGTACCGGATCGAATACTGGAAGGAGTGTCAGACTGAGTGCCGGAAGCATAAGCGTGATGCGTTTTTTCTCTGTAACACCAAAAAACGTGAATTAGATCCTTAGGAACATAAAAACGTGATGAATTATACTCAATATCAACATTAAACACGAATCATACGTACCTAGTGTAGATCATACTGTTTTAGCACAAAATTCTTTAAAAAGCTTCTCCAAAACATGAAAAACACATATGTACATTCGACAAAAGTGTCTAATAACTATCATACAATTGATCATATCTCGATCCCAACATCTACTCTTTTCATCAATGCTTATAACTCAAACTCTTCCGCCATCAAATTAGACTATCCAATTATTGGTGGAAGACTTCTTAACCAACTCTACTTTGAAAATACAATCACAATGCTTACTATCTATAATCCAAAGATAACATAATATTGATAAGAGGATCTCATAATATGCAATGGCTCTTTAAAATATGTACATTTGAAAAATATTATAAATAATTTAAAATGAAAAAGTCAATATTGTAAAATAAAAACAAATTAAAAATTATTTAAAAGGATTAACAAGAATCAAATAAGTCAAGGGATCATAACTCTTGTATTCATAGATCTAAATCATCTATTTGCATTAAATGTTATATGGAGATTCACATGAATAAATTTTAACATACACCATATCAGTTCTAAAGAATTATTTCTTCTAAGTTATAACTTTTGTGACTTGCATATACAATTTACACATTATTATTGTTAAAATTTATTTATTTTAAATTGAAGTTCAATTAAAAAAAAACATATTTCTAATCATACTATATTCATTGATAAAGGAAAAGCAACAAACTCCAAACTCACATCGTTTATATTTTTATTAATTGATAGTAATGTTGTAAATATGTTAGAAGAATTAATCCTAGATTGCATCTTGGATGCATAAACTCTATTGTAATGTCAATTATGGTAGTTCATTGCCATATTCTATTAAGTTTATATTCAATCTATAAAATCTTTAGAATAATATTTAAATTAGTTTGTGAACACAATTGCAATAATTAGATTTAGTTGAATAATTTCATAATATTTTAAAAAATGTAAAAATGTATTGACAGTTAATATCATAACAATTAAAGTAATTAGATTTAGTTGAATAATTTCATAATCTTTTAAAAAATGTATTGAAAGTTAATATCATAACAATTAAAGGGAGGACATAAATATATTAAAAAAAAAAACATTCAAAATAAGTTATAACAAATAACTTATTTTTTTCGAACTTAACAATTTCCATAAATTATTGAATGCTACAACAAATTGAATCAATTTGTGCTTTCTCATACTTATCTAAGTAAATGGATGAAATTATTGGATGAAATATCTTGTTAGTGATAGAAAGAAAGTTTTATAAGAAGATAACCTAAAGTGTTGCTTCAATCCGTGGTCATCAATCTTGTAGGGCATTTGGCTAGTTTAGTGCCAGTAGGAGCTCAGTTCAAATCCCCTTGTGTGAGGCTCACTAGTTTATGCCAATAGGTTTACAATATTTTACTTGGAAAAAATGTTATAAGAACATGTTGTAAAATGTGTAGCAATACAATAAATAGTTAATTATAATAATAAAATAATATTTTATTGAGAGCTATGGAATAATTTATCATTAAAGATGTTAAGAATCTGAATAGATATACAAATACAATCACCACAAATGTTGAATACACAATAGATCCACAAAGAAATATAGAAGAAACCACACTTTATTATTACCAAACCCTTGAGGTAGGGCAACACCATACAATGGATCCTATTATGGAAGGGATCCTATCCTGTTCACTTGCCTCTTCGAGGGGGCATCCTCCTATTGAGCTACAATTCACAATACAATAATTCTCTTCATGTCTCATTACATTGCTTGAACCCCATTATATAGTGCTACCATTACTTAAGAAAATTCTAGAGGAGGAATCTTCTAGAAGTAGAACCTTCTAAGAAGTCCTCTTACATTTATTATATCTAATTACCCATTTATTATATCTAATTACTCATTTATTATATCTAAATACCATAGTGGGTCTTATTTAATAATATAGTGGATCTAGTCCACCTTACATTGAATGACCTCCACTATTATGACTATTCCCNACTACTTCTCTAGCTACCTTATATTCCATCCCCCTTATGAAAGCGTTGTCCTCAACGTTTGATGTACAACCATATACCAGGGTCCCATGGATAAGTGGGGACCATAGTGTTGAAGTAGACTAGAGAACCAGGGTCCCATTAAGAAATGGAAGCCACCATGTTGAAGTAGTCCAACAACCATTATAAACCAGGGTCCCTTGTCCAAGTGCTCATGTGAACTCCTCGTGGAAGATATCGACACCCAATAACCAACTGAAAATGATGCTCCCAATACCGACACCTATCATGTGGATGCAAATAAGAATATCCATCCACATAGTGGGAGATGATCAAAGATGAATCTGGAAGGAACAATACCATTGTAGAATATGCAGGCTGGATGTTGGTAACTAGCTCCTGATGTGGGACATTGATGTTCTCTACAGAAGATGGAGTAGAGTCATCAAATAAAATACGGAAGTGGTTGTCATCCCTGAAATGACAACTATCCATATACCAATCATTGCAATCGGCCTAAAAATCATACAAAGCATATATTTCTTAATTATATTCATCCCTGAGGTCCACCATACGAAATCTCTCCTGCATGTTATCCAATGAATCTTGAATACTACGAAAACTATCATTGAAACCATTTATAAAGCCACTCAATCTGTCATTCAACTGAGATTTGAATGCTTCAGTAATCTGTAGAATTTCTTTGAGGGTTTGAGAGGAAATAACCATCTGAGCACCCTATGAAATCTTCATTCCCGTAACCGTCATGAAAAAACCCAAAAAATAGAACAATAAGTTATGGCAAAAAATCAAAGGTTTTTTTTTTTTTTTTTTTT
>ML777063.1:43219-83520 GCA_009831015.1 Picea engelmannii | reverse complement strand
GATGAAGAAAACACTTACAAATTCATGAAAGAGCTTATCATACCCTAGTTGTAAACCTTCCAATGAAAAAAACACCATATGCATGCCAAAAATGATCCTCCTCAAGTGTAGCGCCTCACTCCAAGAGAAAATATCCAAGACAAGAGATAAAAAGAGTCACTCTCACAAGAGAGCAAGTTGTGTTATGTCCAAATGAGGGTAAAACGTCCTCAATTTATATCATTCTCATGACCTTAAATTACAAAATAGGTCATTCAAAATAGCCGACAAGGTTGACTTTACAATATTTCATTATTTGTCACTTAAAATGCTAAAAATGTCATAATAGAGCTAAAATGGGAGACGTCAAGTCCCTCTGGGGGAGACGTTGGCCCTTTTTGGGCATAATCAACATACAAGGAGAAAAACATTGGCCCCTCTGGGCCTCCTGCAAGATGCCACACATGCCACAAGGTCCAAACACGCTGCCACATCCTCCAGGAAATGTCCAGCTTGCCTTGGTGGCGTCCTGCCCATCAAAGCCATCATACCACCTGCATGGGCTGATCCCCCATAGGTCAATCTCTGCCAAAGAGTCCTGATGAGGGCATCCTTCTTCTTCTCTATGCAAGGGATCTTCACAACTCTATCCTTCCTCTGTCATCCCAACAACCATCTGATGGGCTCTTCAGCCCCATGGAGGTCCGAGCTAATCATCTCCCCATGTGCATCGATCCTCTGGTACCTGTCCGTCGGGCATGGTCCTGCACATCAAAGGCTATGCCCTCCATGGGATCATCAGTCCTAGACATCATAGCAATGTAAATCATATCTCATCATTAAATTTATCAAACATATGCATGAAATCCCTATCACATCATCTAAGAGCTCAAAGACATTACACAGATCTACTATACAAAGTCGAGGAAACCAAGAGAACAACCTATTGGGATAATACCTACAAGAGATGGAAAGTTTCCTCAAAGGATCATTCAAGCCATGTGTAATGAGGTGATATGGTTTTTAGGGATGTCCAGTCATAGTCAGACCAAGGGCTAGTGTTGTCTGTGGGTGCCTTTGTAGGAGGCGAGTTGTACCCGTCATGGATGCATTTTTTCCAAGCCCCTTTTGCCTTATCTTTCTTTTATTGCTTTTTTACTACAAGCTCTGATGAAGAGGACACTGCCTTGGCTTGGTGGCAAAAGATGACAGCGTTACCCACTAGTATCTTCGCAGAAATGAGAAGGCTGGCTCGTGATGAGACCCCCTTTCCTTTGGCCATGCAACCAAAGGTCACTGCCCTGGTTTGGTGACCAGATGGTGGAAATGTCATACTGCTAAATACTTATGAACATAATGGTCCAGCTCGTGATGAGACCTCCCATCCTCTTGGTTAGGTCTTGCATTTATTAATTTTGTCATTTTCTTAGGGTCCCTTAGTTTCTTATCGAGAGGCTTTTTATTGCCTTCTCGGGGATCCCCTGGTCGAAGCATCTCTAGGTTTTCATTTCCTATGGATTTTATCTTCTACCAGCTTCTTTTACCCCCTGGGCCTTTAGCCCCTTCTTCCCACAAGACAAGATGTACCCTGGAAGGTCATCCTAATGGCCAGACTAGGGGAATGGGATGGATGAGCGGGGTATAAGATGAAAAAGTGATAAAATGGTGGGAGCGGACGATGGCTCTGCAAATACCCCTTGGTGGCTAACCAAAACCCATGAATACCAACTTGCTAAGTTTCCCCATCAATCACCCCAACAATGGTCAAGTGGATTAGTGTAAGATCCAAGCAGTCATCTGAAATGAAAGGAACCTAATGCATATATAAAAAGGTTATAATGATCAAATATGACACATACCATGATACCTCAGACCAATTACCTCATGGAGCAAGAACCCTCTCTGATGCAAGCCCAGGATAGTAGTGATGGAAGCTTCTACTGCTGACAGGACAAGTCTGGCTGAGAAAAAGAAACATGGGCCCTCCAGGGCCATGCTCAAGTCACTCCTGCTCTCAGTACTCCATGTCTAGGACCATGTGGGCCTCGAGACATGATCTCCCAGTTATCCCTAGATATTGGGGATAACAGGGACCACAGTGTTGAAGTAGAATAGAGAACCAGAGTCCCATTTAGAAATAGAAGCCACCATGTTGAAGTAGTCCAACTACCATTGTAAACCAGGGTCCCTTGTCCAAGTGCTCATGTGAACTCCTCGTGGAAGATATCGGCACCCAATAACCAACTGAAAATGATGCTCCCAATACTAACACCTATCATGTGGATTCAAATAATAATATCCATTCACATAGTGGGAGATGATCAAAGATGAATCTGAAAGGAACAATACCATTGTAGAATATGCAGGCTGGACGCTGGTAATTAGCTCCTGATGTGGGACATTGATGTTATCTACAGAAGGTGGAGTAGAGTCATCAAAGAAAATACAGAAGTCGTTGTCATCGCAGAAATGAAAACTATCCATATACCAATCATTGAAATTGGCCTCAAAATCATACCAAACATATATTTATTGATTATATTTATCCATGAGGTCCACCATAAGAAATCTCTCCTTCATGTTATCCAATGAATTTTGAATACTACGAAAACTATCATTGAGACCATCTATAAAGCCACTCAATCTGTCATTCAACTGAGATTTGAATGCTTTAGTAATCTATAGAATTTATTTGAGGGTTTGAGAGGAAATAACCATTTGAACACCCTATGAAATCTTCAGTCTCGTAACCGTCATGAAAAAACCCCAAAAATAGAACAATAAGTTACAACAGAAAATCGTGATTTTTTTTTCTGGAAAAACCCTAAAAAACTGTTGAATTTAAAATGCTCATAACTTCACTTCCCAAACTCTGTTTCAGATGATTTTGTTTTTGAAATTGAGTGAAATTGTGAGAGGAACTCAGATCTGTAATTTGTTTGGACAAATTCGACCTCCATCTGCTACATAAATTTAAAAAAAATCGCGTCGCCGTCCACAGAAAAACCTTGAAAAATTGCAGATTTTAAAACTTCAATATCTTGACCTCCCAGACTCCATTTCGGACGGTTTTTTTTTTCAACTTGGGTGTTTTTCTGAGAGGAAATTAAATATACAACTGTTTTCTACAATTTTTTCATAGAAAAATACCAAAAATTTCTGGAATGTCTTGGCCCTCATTTTTCTTCCCCGAAAAACAAAAATCTGCAAAAATAAAAAATATTTGCCCACAATGTCTGCCAAGGAAAGTGCTTCGATACCACTTGTTAAGAATCTGAATAAATATACAAATACAATCACCACAAATTTTGAACACACAATAGATCCACAAAGCAATATAGAAGAAACCACACTTTATTATTACCAAACCCTTGAGGTAGGGCAACACCATACAATGGATCCTATTATGGAAGGGATCCTATCATGTTCACTTGCCTCTTTGAGGGGGCATCCTCCTATTGAGCTACAACTCACAATATAATAATTCTCTTCATGTCTCATTACATTGCTTGAACCCCATTATATAGTGCTACCATCACCTAAGAACATTCTAAAGAAGAAATCTTCTAGAAGTAGAACCTTCTAAGAAGTCCTCTTACATTTATTATATCTAATTACTCATTTATTATATCTAACTACCATAGTGGGTATTATTTAATAATATAGTGGATCTAGTCCACCTTACATTTAATGACCTCCACTATTATCACTATGGGCCCTCTGGCCCCCCCCACTACCTCTCTAGCTACCTTGCAAAAGATATTAATATTTTATAGCTGGATGTAGAGAAAAAACATTCGACGTAAGATATTCTCAATAGAAAAGGCTTTGAAGGGCATTCTAGATGTATTGATGCATATAGGATGAAGAGAATTGGGATTATTCATTTTTAACTAATGAGTTGGATTAGAAGACATGGAAAGGCCTTTTCAGTGATAGAGGAGTGAGTACAAATATTTCAAGGAGCCTTAGATTAATTAACACTTGATATTTGAATGTTTAAACCTAACTTAAGCTAGATTGCTAGATTCTCACAATGTTTGGTTAGTGTGTTGATATTTTATTGTGCTAAACTTGGTGTATTGATGGGTAGCGTGTGGTGTGGATAACACACTAATCTACTAACTGCACTAGAACTAACACATTGATTGTTCTTTTTTAATTAGGGTTGAATGAGCATAAGAAATAAGGATCTACTTAACCTTTTGGAGCCACCTTTAGTAATCAAAGTTGACCAAATCAACCTTAATTTAAGGAAGATTGGTTATCTACTTAAGTATAAATATATGATCATTTGGATCAATCTACATTGTACTATTTATGATAAATTGCGATGAACATGTATGTTTTGTGCTTCAATGCTATAATGGTGTCTTTAGACACCATCGAATCTTAGCTTGGATCTGTTTGTTTACTTCTACAATGCACTTGTGATTTTCAACATGGTATTAGATCTTAGGTTTTGACGATCCTAGCTGATTTTCTTAGTGCATGTCATTTCATACGAAGACTATGGATGGTATAAGCACTCATGGGTAGTCTTATTACTGGAAGAATTGCAGTTTTTGGATTTGCAAGTTTTCAGAAGTAATATGGGTTCAAAGCAAGAGTGATTCATACACAATTGACATAACTATGGAATTTGGGTGCAAGACATGGATACTTTGTTGAATAACAAAGCACTATGACAATTTACAAACATTGTTTTTCCTAACTCTAAAGATGAACATGAGAAATTCATGGTTAATGAGAAGAAGGATGATGTTGTAGGTGTCATGATGACCTTTTGAGGGATATTTGGTTTCATACTAGTGGAATCAACTCTTTGAATGAAGTATGGAAGATGCTAAAGAATTTGTTTGACAAGGTTGTTGAAAATTGGGCCAGGGAACTTGAAAAAGAGTTGAACTCTATGGAACCCCTCTCTTTCGATGTGATAGAATTATATATCTCATGTTAAGGCATTGCATTTGAAGTCGATAAATAGGAAAGACTTATAAAAAAAGAGGTTATTTGATAGAATGATCCTAATCAATTGGAAAACACCCTATGTTATATATGTTCCACATTCTGCATGAATTAGGATTCAAGTAAAGAAGACAATAAGGATTATACCTTTGATTGTGCAATTTTCTAATTAGATCACAAGAGAAATTGTAGAATTAAGGGAAGCTTGACAATAAGCAAGATACCCATTTCACTAAACAAAATGGAAGACATAACTATAGAGAAATATATCATGGAAGAAATTAGGGGAAACATCATGGAGGAACGCATGATAATGATTTTGGAGACCTCGAAAAACATGGATATGATAACCAACAAAATCCCAAGAAAGTGAATAAGAAGACATCATTATTGTGGAAAGACATGGTGATGCAGGAGCATTGTTAGCGAACACATGAAGCAGGACCACTCAGCGCCTGAGAATCTTTTCAGAATCTCGACGCTGATAGTTACAATGAATGTTTTGAAAAATTCCTGAACTCAGCACATGGGAATCTTTTGAATCACACCTGAATGATTGCAAGCGAATTGGGATTTTCCACTCCTGATCTGGAATGTGACTGAACATAGATAGTCATTAGGTTAGGTTTTGGAGTAGACAAGTAGTCAGGGGGAACCCTAAGGACCCTAGGAGATGAATAGAGGTTTTTGTATGCCCAAATGAGGCAGAAAGTCAGTAGGAGATATTTATAGAGAGGTCTGAGAAGCAAAACTCGGGATAGAGTTAGAATAGAAGAGATTGAGAGAACTGGGACTCTGCTACAATCCATTTTTTGTAAAACATCTGTATAGACACACATAGATAACAGAAAAGCAGTTTTCCTTGCATATCGTGTGTTTATGTGTTTGTGATCATCATTATGATTTTATATGTATTTCATGAATGAATGCATGAATTGATGAAGCATTGGATGAGTTTCAATTGTTTCTCTCATTTGAGTTCCCGAGTGCAAGGAGTGCACACAGTCCACAAAGGGTGCGTTGACAGAGGTGAGTTAACCTCAGGGAAGCTCTGGAGAGATAGCGTTGAACCTTCATCAACCAAGTGAGAGGAGTGCACAACAGGAACTCTGTGTTGAGATAGAGAAGAAACAGAGTTATTGAACACTCTGTAAGTAAGATCTCTACAAGGTGTGCATTGATCCAGGAGAACGCCAGGAGGGAGAGAAGAATTTATTTTAAATAAATCCTTCGGATCTGAGTTTGACGAAATCCCAGAAACACAAGGAGTGCGTGGGAGATCGAAATCTTCGAGGAGATAAGATCAGAAGGGGTAACACATAGAGTGCGTAGGTGATGGACTTTTTCTAAGTCTAAAAGCTCAGAATGGATAACGCTGCAAGGGCGAAGCGAGACCTAAGATCGTCGAGTTCGCGGGAGAAAGATCAAAGGTTGAGACCTTTGAGTAAGGACTAAATCTTCCAAGTCCGGAGAAGTCTAAATCTCAAGAGGAGGAGCGACCGCATCCATCAGATTGGTTGTGATGAGGAATATGGGTCGTTATATTTGAGTCCAGTGAAGAGAGGGAACACAGAAGAGAGAAACAGATCTCATATGTTGGATCTGAGCGTAGAGGATCAATAACCATTGGATCCAGACATAAGTGCACGAGACTTAACGTTGTGTACACGCAAGAGAGAAGACTTGTTAAAGTACCGAAGTCCCAAAGTGAGAAAGGACAGTCCATCATCAAGGGTGACAGGTGGCGTGAGATATGAGTTTTCGGGTGAAAGAACTCTGGGAGAACCAAGTGCACAGGATTTGAAACTCCTGAAACCTGAAGACTCGAAGCGGATAGAGGCCATCATATAAAAGGGGAGACACACGTCAAGAGATCATGTGTTTCAGGTGAAATCACTCCAAGAGGAACGAGTGCATAAGATTTTGATACTCCCAAAGCCCGAAGCGTCGGAGCACCGAAGAGTTGAAGCATCGAAGAGCCAAAGAGCCGAAGTGTCGAAGAAGCCGAAGAGAATACGAACCTTTAGACCTAGAAAGGACACGTGGTGAAAGATCATGAACTTTGAGTGAAATTACTCCAGGAGAACGTGAAGGAGAAGGGTTTGAGATTGTTGAATCCCGAAGTCTCAAAGTGGATGATAGCCATTGATTTGGGTTAGAAAGGTGTCATCCGATCGTGAACTTCGTAGGATTGTACTCTAGGGTTTTTAAGAATTTGAGTTCGAAAAGTTCCAAAGTGTCGGAGCCTGGAGAAATAAGGGTCGTTGATCCCAAATGGAGCATGTGTATTGTTGATCTGTGAAGGGGTGTGTGGAGGATGGAGAATCACTTCGTTGGACAATCGTTGGATCAAGGAGGACAAGTTTCATAGGATCCGACACTCCAAAAGGATTCACTCTGGAGGTTTGTGGTTGTTGAGGTTTGAAATCACCGAAGGCTGAAGTCTTAGAAATGACAAGAGCCTTCGATGTGAAGGTGGACACCCGACGTCATATATAGAATTCCAGAGAAAATCGGAGGAGGAAAGGTCTGAAGACCCGAAGGAGGATCTCAATCGTTGATCGAGAAGGGGGTCACAGGACCGTAGATCTATGTTGAGAGGTCAAACATCCGAGGCAGGAACAAGGTCGTTGATTTAGCAGGAAAGGTGTCAACAGATCATTAACTTTGGAAAAATGAAGTATGGAGGAAAGAAAGGTTTGATATTTCAAACACCCGAAGTCTGGAATCGTGAAGATATTTGGTCCATAGATTTGGAGAGAGAAAATATGAACCGTCAATCCAGAGGTACCGTCAAGATCGGGAGATCGACAGTCCCACATAATTTCAGGGATTGAAGGTGCATGAGCTTTAAAAAAAGTCACGTGGTCATGTGAGGACTTCGTCCAAGGTCACATGCGAAGAAGGAGCTTAGCAAAGGGAGCTTGTGGAGGTTGAGAATCAAGATTCCTAAAGGCCAGACTCACAAAGGAGATCCTGGTCATAGATTCAAGGAGCTAGGTGGCAACGGATCTTCCACTTTGGAAGATTTCCATATAGAGGAGAGAGAAGTTGAAAATTGAAACTCCCAAAGCCTGAAAGGAAAAATCAACGATAATCGTTTATCTAGAGGGAAGTTATGTGGTGACAAATCATGGTGATATGAGATCGTGCATAGATGGAAGGAAAGGAGATTCGATAGTATCCGTTGATCACGAGGCAGCGCCGAGAGACAGGAGATCAACAAACAAGAAGGATTGTGGGGCCAAAACATATGTGGAGGATAATTATTCTAGAGCGGGTTGCAATTGGAACCATGGTATTCACAAATAGATATGTGGCAGCACGAGGACGATTGTGGGTTGGTTTGAAACCACTCTTTCATGTGCCTTCAATCACGCATTAGCACAAGGACACAACCCAGGGTCATATGAAGGAGGGGATTACCCTTGAAACTAGTGTTTTGGGAGTGCGTGGAAATTAACCTGCAGGTCTGTCGGGACCTACACACAGGGAACAAGGGACCTATGCATATTTTATTTGGGATTCAATCAGGAGCCCGAAGAGTCGATCTGACTTAGTAGTAGAAAGATACAGAGACCAGAAGGTTGCAGAACCCTAGGAGGGAAGGGGGGATGCATTAGGTGGTATCAAAGATGATATTTTTGTCTATAGCTTTCAGGCAAAAGGAGACAGAGTTGAATTTTCTTCTGTATATTTTAGGCAAAAGAGAAAGAGGAGGAGGTTGAATTTTTTTTGCAGACAACAGACAAGAAAAAGGCGAATAGAGACAATCTGATGACATCAAATGGTATCAGAAACTGAAGTTCACTTGTGGACAACAGGTGAAGGAAGATAGAGTATTGATGCTCTGTAGAGATGGTTGCAAAGTGTGCAGTAGATGGTAGATAGCCAGAAGGGATGAAGACATAAAATATGGCTATTGAAGGCCATGAGCGTGGTCAGAGAGGAGACCACCAGCAAAAGAGTAAAGAAAAAATTGACAAGGATCTTGTTTAAATAAAATCAATAATGGAACAACTGGCATTGAAGATGAAACATGAGACAAAGGTGCATTGAACATATTAATGGCCTTTGAAGAGGAAAGTGAAGTGGCATGTCCAGAAAACGTTGTTGGCCATAAAGTAGAAACAAGTAGTGAAGAAGTGGCTGGGGTATGCTGCAAACCCCAATGACACAAAGGAAGAACTGATTCACATCTGTGAACCAGAGACATGTAGACACCTCGGTGATGGGGAGGAGGTGAGATCAGATAAATATCTCATAAAATTCTAGGTGGGCAGAAATGAATTTTCAAATAGCTAGGTGGGCAATGTAAAGAGATCAATGGAAGGTCTCATATACTGCCATGGGGGGAAGTGCTGAAGGTTCAAATTGCCAGGTGGGCAATGAGATGAGGTTAGTTGATCTCATAGACTTCCAGGTGGGTAGAAATGAAGTCCCAAGTTGCCAAATGGGAAAGGAGAAAGAAATGAGACTCCCTGAAAGTCTTAGGAGCTCAAAAGTGAGTTCAGGTCAGCGAGGAGTGTTGATAGGTGAAGGTTCATGTGGGTTTGTAGACCATGTGAATGAAGATGATGAGAAGTTAAATAATTCCATCATAAAGGAAGAGGATCAGAGGAGTTTTCTAATCATTGGGGGAATTCGAATATTCCTACCAGATATCCTAGTTGAGGCCAGAGCATGAGTTGTAGATGCAACAATAGAAGAAGGACAGTCAGCGGTGACTATCATGATGAAGGAGTAGATATCAAAATTTTCCCAAGGAGAAGAAGAAGAGGAGCACATAGTTGAGATTCTCACTCAATGGGTGATAGAATTGAGGATGTTGGAGGATTGGTTGGACAATCCATAACCAGCAGAAGGATACCAAAAGACAATCATGCAAATTTTAGGAGAATAACATTCAACATAATTGCTCAAAATTTTCAGCCAGGAAGCTGAACAGGAAATCACTGCAGCACCAGAGCCTGTAGCAGAAGAGGAAGCATACAACATAGACTTTATTGAGCTGCATGAGGAATTGGAAGCCCTGGAGAGAAGTAGGAATATTCAACAGGATAAGATGGAGAAAAGTAGAGGAGCATACCAATATGGGGAGAAGCTGGGAGAAGTTGGATTTGAACCAACACAAGAGGAGAGGACATAAGCCAATCTATTAGAAGAAGATGGTGATGAAGCAGGATGGAAAGTTAAGGACATAGGAGATGAAGGCATCAAGGGAGATCAGGTTGATCTAACCATTGACAAGAAGAAAGTGAAACAGAGTAGTCTGCAAAACAAGGACCATTCAGTTGAGCACTTGGACGAAGTGATCGAAGAAATCAGAAGGCTGATGTTGGGGTCAGCACAAGGAACTATCAATAGGACAAGGTTGAATAGAGGAGGACCCGCCATAGCAACAGAGAAGAAACAACAACAACAACAAAATAAGTAGCAAGGAAAAGGAGCAGATGAACAACTCCAAGAGAAAGATGGGACCCTGGAGGATCTCAACAACAGAGTAGAGGGAATCATGAGCAGAAGCTCATGATTTTCCCAGCCGAGGAGTATGATGTAGGAGCATCATTAGCAAACACATGGAGCAGGACCACTCAATGCCTGAGAATATTTTTGGAATCTCGACGCTGACAAGTATGGCGAATGTTTTGAATCATGCCTGAACTCAACGTGTTGTTCCAGATTTTATACTGAAGGCTTTAAAAGTATAAAGTCTAGGCATTCGAAAAAGGTAGAGAAAGTTAAGGTATAAAAAGTATCAGTTACTAAAAAGTAAAGCTATGGATGGTTTCTTAACTGTCTCTGTCTAACTTCCCAATGTTCTTGGATGCTTATATCTCGTTCAAATGTTTCCCATGAACGTTCTCATTCAACTTGGGTGTTTTTTGTCTGTAAGATGGTGTTAAATAAGTTTAAAGCAATACTAGTTTGATCTAAAAGGTCGGGCTCTATATTGGGTTGTCTTGTAACAGGTACAATCATGAGGGATAAAGGTTAAAGAATCTATTACTTTGTTTTCAAGGTTTTCTATTTATGTTTTGGATTATAAGAGAAAAATTCCCAAAATAAAATTAATAATATAACAGTTTTAGAGGCAGTTTCTCGTTCCTGAGTCAAACTCGAAAATCATGAAAGTGATGGGAGAAAAACATAAAGTTGTTTAAGCAATATGAGGCATCAATCATGGAGGAATCTCACTTTGCAACAGGGGAAGAATAAAGACAAGAGATCTCTAATGAAGCATTAAATTTTGTAATCTGAATAATCTACAAGTCTTGGGCCTGCTAATAGCAAGCACAGAGGAAAAACTATAAACAATTAGATAACCAAATAACTCTTAACCACAGTAGATGTTGTACTAAATTGTGGTTAAACATTCATCAAAAATACATAAGGGAAAGATGTTGAAAATGAAAGTAAAGAGGAACACATAACTCGGGGTTGACAGAATTTGGAATCTTTGTTAGTATTTTCATTAATCATAGTAAATGAGAAAACTTCTCTAGTACAATCGGCCGCAAAAAATCCTTTTCTCAGTCTTATGAAATTATATTTATACAAATTCACCAATTCTTGATAGTTGGTGATTTCCTAACTCTTAGGGGCTAACAGTTACAAAAAATGCAAACTTGAACCATTTGCATGGTTATCTTTTATTTCTCTATCATCTTGATAATATAAGTTTACAATATGATACTTCATTGCTTTTTTGAAGTATCTCCTTCTTTTGCTCTGAGACATTCAATACATTTTTCTAGAAAATGCACAAAAATCTAGGGGACTCTGGTATATCCTTTGCTTCGCACAGATAAAACTTTCTCTGAACCTTTGGGAATCGGTTTTCAATCTCTTTGTCAGCAAACTTAACTGATTGCAATTTTAAGTTTGGCTTCACCAGCCACCTATCTATTTGGGTAACATCAATCTCTTTTGATTGCTAAATTTCGATCTGAATTTCATTCAAGTTCTCTTTGAATTTCAATTGATGTCTTACAATATTGATCTGTCCTAGTAGCCCAGGACAATTGTCTTTTCCAATGATTAATGATCCTTTGTCTAGCAAATCGAAGGTCTCTTCGCAATCATCCTTGGCTTCCTTGGCCATTTTCTTGCTTTCGGCTATGTTGGCCTCCCATACTTTAAGCATGATATCACCCCTGATCTACTCTGTGACAAACAACCTTGCATTTTCTTATACCTCTTCTTTTTCTGAGAGTACAACTGCCTTTTGAAAAGTAGCCTAGGTTGCTTTAGCCTCTTTTTCTTTGAAAACAATGTTATCGAAATATTGACTTACTTCTTGGAAATAGTTCTGAATAATATCTACTTTAGAAATCAATCTTTGTTGCTCTGCTTCTATCTTCATATGCACCTCCATTACCTGGGCTTGAAAAACTTTTAAATCTATCACCTGATTTGGAATAGAATTCAACCTATCCTGCAACTGTCTCGCTAATTCTTCCTGTTGGATGACCTGCCCTTGACTGGCTTGCATCTTCTTATACATCTCATCCAAGCTATACCTGAGCAGTTGGATTTCATGTTTGTCAACATCTCTATCTTGTTCTATCCCTTTGTTTATCTCCTCTCTGATATTTTTCTCAGTATTTTTTATTTGACTCTGCAATTGGGATATCATTTTATTCCTCTATTCCAATCTTGTTTTCAGATTGTCGGCTGTCAATAAATTGGCTGTTACCAAAGCTCCCATAGAGCCTACTACCTTTGTGGTGAAATATTCCTCTTCTAGGTTTTGTCCATCTACGAGCACTATGTGTTTGTTTACCATTGTGCCTCCTTTCAAATGCATTTCCTGTTTCACTATAACTTTCCTCTTTTTACTGAAAAAGTAGTCAGAGGAAGGTATCTCTTCTCTATAGATTGGAGTAAGGTCACTTATATATATAACTTCCAGATGAGGAGTCCCAAAATTTTATTGTAAAGGAGTCAATGATGCAATAGGGCTGCCCAACTCTGTGAGTTGTGTTCCTTCTGGTGTTTTGGGACTATCGGCAGGAATAGTTGACAATGAAGGAGGAATCATTTGATCTGATTTTAAAGGATTCTTTGATTTGGAATTTGTTTCAGACCATGGATGCTCTATCCATGACCTTTCTGATCTTTTTGAAGACCCTTCAAGATTCTTTGAGTTCTCCTATGTAGTCCCTTTATTTTGAGATTTTTATTCGAAACCTGGAGGTATTTCTTCTTGTTCCGAAGGAGGGGTTATTGATTCCCCTTGTAGTATTTTTGGAAACCCACTTCATCTATGCTTCTGGAAAGAAATAAAGTTGGTTTGTAGGTCAGGGGGTAATGCCTGGACTCTCTCTAATATCTCCTCATATGCTCTGGCTCCTTTGAATATGTCGTCACAGGGGGAGGCTTCATGCTCAAATGTTTTCATGTTGCAATGAGTTACATGATTTCCCACAATTTTGTATGGATCGTTCTTTCTAAGTTCAAGATATACCAACTTAATTTCTTCTAATGCTGCAACTTCCACTTTAGAATGGCCAAGATTAAGCAATGAAAACTTCCCAATCTGCACAGGAAAAACTGGCCAGAATTTCTTCTGAGCTGCTTTTAAATCTATACCAATGCCTCATGTTATTATATGTTATGCCACTTCACTGCACACCAGTCGGTCAGGAAGGAACTTTGGAAGTGCATGAGGAGGAATCGAGCAACTGAAGACTCTGACATAAGAGAAATTCTCTTCGATAAACCAATCAACAACTGTTTTGAGGTTTCCCATGATTTTATATGAAATCCAAGGGGGTGGGTATCCATACAATTTTTTATGCACAGGTATCACTACATAGTGACAAATATCGTAAAAGAAATATTTTTCTTCGTCTTCCCATAGTTTAGAGTGATAAACATGAATGGGTTCAGCATAGGCTGTGTTCCAGCTCCAATTCATCAAGGGGAAAGTGGGCCTGTAACATATGGCATCCATAATATATGCAGACAAGTAAAAAGATACAGGTCGACCTTTTGATTTTTCCATCTGGTACTCTTCAATCTCCTTGGTTAAGTTATCTGATAAAATTTTACCCCAGTTGAAAGTGTAACCCTTGACTACTTCGTGTATAAGTGGCACCCATTCTGCGGGGAAATGGGTAGGGATTTTCCTCCCAAATAGTCTACATCACATCATTTCTATATAAACCATGTATTTTTTTAACGGTGTTGTGGCATAAATTCCATGGGTATCAGCTCTAAATTTCGCTGGAATTCCCCACCATTCTTTGATTATACCTGAATATGTTTGATCAAATTCTGTGCACTCTTTTCTTTGAAATTCCTCTACGAATTCAACATTATAAATGTATTTAGAAACAGGGGATAGTTTATACATTACTTGGATGTGCTCTGGTCTGAACGAGTAGACGATGACCTTTTGGTGATTTAGAATGCTCCTAGTCTAAATGTCAGTTTTTTCTAAATCCCAGCTTATCATGTCATTGTATGGCATGATTCTCGGTCATGTGGATATATTATGGAGCTCAGACTCAGCTATATCTCTGAGTTTATTTTCAGTCTTTTCATTTCCAAAATCGTCTGGGAAATTCCTAATCTCATGCTCCAGGATTTCAAAAATCTGCCTCCAGGACTTGATTGAATCCACAACATGTGGCGTAGTATCGGATATAACATCTCCATCCGGATTTGAGATTTTATCGGCCTCCTCACTCTTCTTAGGCGCTTTTCTAGGTGCCATGGTGTTTGTGCTAAAAATGAAAACCTATTACAGAGAGGGAATGTGTAAGCTTTTTTGAATGTAACTTGCTTCTTGTCTAAAAGCAAGAATGAGATTCGAAATAAAAAACCTTTATCAACCCTTAACTTGCCTTAAATTGAGCATATTGATACATGTGATAAAAACTAAATGCTTTAATGGAGATGGTACACATGTAGATACACACTTTACGCTAAATATATCTTCACTAGTCCGTTATAAATACTGACACATATCGGCGATTCAAAACTAGGATTTCAAAAGGAATGTCTTCGAAAACTCCCAAATAGAGAAATGCGAAAAGTCATTTAATATCTTTAACCCTATTTTAATGTTAAGTTAATTATGCTTAAGCATTTAATATTTTCAGGATTTCGGGCTTCGGGGTTCTTGAGTGCGTAAGAGTGATAACTCCTTTGATTTTTTCGAAATGCGACTGATTAACGATTTGTTAGGTATGTTTAAAATTTAACTAATCATGATTAAAAAGGGATTTCATCAAAATCGCATCGAGACTTTGAATTGTTGTTTAAGTCGAGATGGACAAAAAAGAAAATACGAAAGGCTTAGAAAGCCGTTAAACATTTTTAATTATTCCTTTTAATTCGGTTTAAATTCTTTCAAACAATCACTTTTCGAGACTTTGGTATCGAGACCTTGGAGTTTTTATTTAAAAAATTATACTTTGTGAATAGTTGAACCCCGAAACACAAAAATCTTGAAATACCTTTGACTCCTTTTTAGAACTAAGGGCGGCTCCATAACTAGAGAAAATTTGAGTTTTAGGTTAAAAGAAGACAAAATAAACTTTGTTTCAACATAGGCTCCATCTGGGGATCTCGTCTCCTTGCGGGATGAGAAGAACATGTAGACCAAGAGCCTTCCTTGGGTAAATGGGGTCATTAATGCAACTTTGTGAAGTGCATTTGGAGAAAACTCAAAATGAGACTTTAAGATTTCAACCTTAACTTTGAAAACTCTTCAAAACTAAAACATTCGGTGATCTTGAGTTAGGCTCACGATAGATTTCCTTCTCTAAAACTGACCTTAGATTTGTGTATGATAATCGAAACAAAAATAACCATTCTAGAATGTTTTATCTGATTTTGTTCGCATCAAGGTAAAGTAATTCCAATATTTCAAATCAGGGGATCCCATAAGTTTATAATGTAGATCTAGCGGAAAGAGGAATAGTTACCAGAGCATCTTGTAATTCATGTATAACAACCTGTCAGATATATAGATATTGCTTCACTGCCAGCGAGCCTGTTCAATACCCTGGTGAAGTTATCAGATTTCCCACATTGAATTTTCTTTCACCACTTCCATTGTTTTCTAGCATTTAAATGCTGAGATGAGGGAAATCATATAATGAATTTCCTTTCTTCATCTCTTTTGGACTAGATGGGGGCAATAAATAATGAATTTCCTTTTACCATCTATCTATCTATATATATTAATATGGAGTGGGGGAAATCAATCAGTATATAATATACTCGGGAAAATATATGCTCAAAATTTAACAACAGAGGTCTTTCAACTCACTTTAGTTGCTATGGACTAATCCTCTTCTGGCCTTCAAACATATTTGGCTTCAAGGAAATTCTTAAGGGTATTCTTGTTGATATTTTTCAGAGATTTTCCTTGAGCGAAACCAATCAGTTTATTCCTGTCAGAATGACTAAGGAATTTAGGATTAACCTAGACATACTTCTGGTTTAGCTAAAGTTAGAGGAACTATAAACTTTTACCTATTTTCGTTTTGAAGGTTAGTTTGTGAGTTTCCAAAGCTAAGGTGATACCTTTCTTTTCTCAAGAAGCTTATGGGAAAGTATCCAGGATCAGGGGAAAATAAAGCTTGATCATAGTCATGGGAAAGGTAAGGGGCTTCATATATTCTGTTTCAGATACTATCACTCTTAATGATTTTGTTACTCAACGCTTGTGACCTTTCCTTAAGCCCTTTTATTGCTTTTTTTTTTTTAATTTAAAGTTGTTTTTCATTTCTCTTTTTGAAAATTTCAGTGATAATATTAGCAACCATGAAATTACTGTCTTACTCATTTATATCTCTTAGGACATTTTAACCTGAGTTTTCAGGACAAAAATTCATACCTTGGTAGTTCTTTGGATTTCTAGCCAAAAAGATTGTTAATTTTTTACCTTTTTCAGAAGGTATTTAACGTGAATATCCGTGCATGTCACCTTTTTTATCTTTGTGGTTTCTTGGATTATATTTAAGTCTTATGCAACAAGATAAGAATGATAGATGTCAGGAACTCTTAGCATATCAGAAACCTTCTTATTTCAATTTTTGGGCCTACTTTGTATATATATATATTATTTTCGTTTCAAAAAATGACTCTTTGTATTTACAGTAAAAAACAAAACTTTCCTAATGAAATATAAATATAAACAAGACGCAAACACAAACCGGTATGTACAATGAGAGTTCAGAAAAATATTACTGCATGAAGTGCTTAAGGTACCGCCCATTGACAGGGGTGTTAAGAATCTTTCCATCAAGATTTTCTAATAAAAAAACATTTTTTCCCTCAGAGGCTGAAATCTTGTATGGGCCACACCAGATTTGATAAAACTTGCCATCTTTCTTATTTTCGGTCAAAACCTTCTTAATTATAGTAATCCAACTTTTGTTAGATGACTCGGATAGTAAGTCGTGGAGTGTCCTAGCACAATATTATATTTTTGGAAAAAGTTGATCATACCCATGGACTTAAATGCTTGGGCATTATCAATAACTATTTTTCAGGGACAGCCAAATCTGGATAAAATATTTTCCTCCAGAAAAATGATCACTACTGAGTCAGTTTCATTTCTCGTAGGAATATCTTCCACCCATTTAGTGAAATAGTTTGTAGCAGTTAGAATCCATTTGTATTGAGCACTGGAGTGTGGATGGATTTATCCAATAAAATCAAGACCCCATTGCTGAAATGGAGCTTCATTTTTAACTGGAACTAAAGGTAAGGTTGGGAATTTCGACTTTCCTATAAACAACTGACAAGGAGTACAAGTTCAAACTTTAGTGTTTACATCCGTGAATAACTTTGGCCAGCAATACCTGGTTCTTAGGATCTTATAAGTTGTTGCTCTCCAAGCATGATGTCCTCCACACACTCCTTTGTGGAATTTATCTATAATCCTTTATGTTTCGGTTTTTACTAAGCAACTCAGTAGAAAACCCAGGGGGTCCTTCCAATACAATTTACCATCTATAATACAATATTTTACAGCGTGCAATTTCATTTCCTAGATTTAGATGGGGTTAGTTCACTGGGACACTGAAGGGTCAGTAAATAAGAAACAATATTGTGGTACCAAACTGAAGAATATAATTTTTGTAGATTTTTAGTTGTGGGCACAGTGGCATCGAGCTCATCTATCTCTAAAAATTATTCGTTCTCTTGCAAGCAATTTATTCCAAGTGCTCTCAAATTTGACTCAGCCATCAATTTAGCCAAACCCTAACCTTTAATAATCTTAGTTGGTTTAACTTCGAGGTTGAATTCCTGGATTTTGGCTAACCATCTACCTCTCCTTCCGTCGCTGTCAAGCTGAACCAGTATATCCTCAACATAACTTGTAGGCACATAAGCAATGATCTTTGAGTGCAGTACGTAAGTTCTGAAATCCTTGAGAGATTTCACCATTGCATAAGATTTCTTTTCCAATATGTCATATTTCAACTTAGCATCTCTGAGACTTTTACTAAAAAATGCAATAGGTTGCTCAAAACCCTCCTCATTTTTCTGTAACAATACAACTACGATAGTGTGTTCAGAGGCAAAAGAAAAAATCAGAAACTCCTTTGTATAATCTGGGCTTTCTAGAACTGGTGCTTCACTTATCACTCTCTTGATACATTGAAATGGTGCTTTGGCTTTGGTTGTCTACTTCACCTCCCTGTCCTTCTTAAGCATATCTGTAATCATTTTTACGATTTCAGCAAAGTTAGGGATGAATCTTCTCAAGAAATTTATTTTTCCTAAAAAACACTGAATTTCTTTTACATTTCTAGGAATATTTATAGTATATATTGCCTTGATCCTTTTCGGGTCGATTTTTATTCCATCCCTAGACACTATATGACCCAAGAGTTTACCTTCTTGCATTGCGAAATGATATTTCTTGGGATTTAGTGACAAACCAAATTTGCTACATTTCTCGAAAGTTTGCTTGAGGTGTACTAGATGTTCTGTGTCAGATTTAGAAAAAACATTCAGGTCATCAAGGTAAATAACAACAACCTTAACTCGTTCGCCCATGAAAGTGATGTCCATAGCTTGTTGGAAATTTTCCCCTGCATTCATTAAACTGAAAGGCATTTTGTCATACATAAAGGTACCCCAAGGGGTAGTGAATGCAGTTTTTTATTTATCATCTTGATGCACTGCAATTTGATTGTAACCTGAAAAACCATCAATCATGCACATTCTGTTAGCTCCAACTACTTTCTCTAAAACATGATCCATCTTGGGTGATGGATAATTGTCCTTAAGTGATGATCGGTTCAAATTTCTAAAATCTACACATAGTCTAATTTCACTGGTTTTTTTTTCTTACTGGGACTAAATTTGCTACCCACTCAGAGTATCTCAGTGGAACAATGATCTTGGCATCCAAGAGTTTCTTCACTTCTTTCTGTATTACTGGCAGTAGTATGGGTTTATTTGTCTGAGTTTCTGCCTAAAAGGTTTGACATCTTATTTCAGAGGGATTTTATGTTTCATTATTGTAGTGTCATAAGTTCTCAATTCGTCATATGACCAAGAAAAAACATCTTTATATTGTCTAAGTAACTCGGCATACTTACTTTTTATTTCAGAAGGAAGGTACTTGGATAATTTTACCAACCTTGGATTTTCTTTGGTACCTATATCGCAATCTTCAACCTCTTCTGGCTGAGGTTGTAATGTAGACTTCAAAAGGATGTCATCATGATTAAATAACCTCTCTAATGGAATCAAGCCTTTGGGGATTTGATTATTTTTCAAAATCAGCATACGGTGATTAGCAATCTTATATTGAAAATCTTAGGGGTCTTCCCCTTCCTACATGATCCAGACAGGATCATTCTGGTTTTCTTGGTTGACGTGTGTTTCGGCAAACTCATCTACCATTTCTAAAATATTTATGAGTTGTTCATCGTCCTCAAAAACCTGCCAATGTTGTATGTTATTCGGTATGGAAGTCTCATCTCTATATGATATTTAAGCTTAAAAATCATTGGAGGTGTGAAGGTCGAGGCTTCTTTTGCCAACGAATCTGCTCATTGATTTTCAGTCCTAGGAATGAAATGAACATTAACTGATGAAAAGAAGTTTCAATCAGATCCCAAGCATAGTTCCTATAAGCTCTCAGCCTCGGGTTCTTAGCCTGGTATTAACGATTGATTTGTTTTATGATCAGTTCAACATCACCGTAGAATTTTAAGTTCTTGATCTTTAATTTTCTGGCAGCTTCTAATCCCAGGACTAGAGCCTCATATTCACAAACATTCTTAGTATAATAAATATCCCATTGTAGTCTATAAGAAAAAGGTATGATAAACTCATTATCAGGTGCCACGAATAACACTCCAACTCCTACTCCTTCACAAGATGAAGCACCATCAATTTTTTTTTTCCAAACTCCTGAACTATATACATCTTTATTTATTTTTTATTCTTTTTTTGTTTCTTTAACTGTACAAATTTATTATATACATACATCGATATCATCATCAATAGATATAATACAATTCCCTAAATCTTGATCAACAATATAAACAGGGTAGTTGTTTGGGTTGAGTGGGTCACTTACTGTAAACGCCAACCTGGTTTCTCTGTACAAGTGTGTGAATTGTCCTCCAAATATCGGGATCGTGGCGTATGTCATGTGGAGTTGGAGGGATCCTCCAAGTTTGGTGCCCCAGGACCTAGATAACAACATACCATACTTCGGGGGTATATCAGTAACAACCACATCCATTAGAATGCTTTTTGCAGGTATCTGTGCAAGATTAACTACTAAGTCTTTTATCATGCCTATGCATTTAACTTTTCTTGAATCGAATGAGTACAAATCTCTGTAAGGTCGAGTGATTTCAAGACCAAGTCTATCCATAATGGCTTTAGGCATGACATTTTGAGAGGCTCTAGAATCTAACATGCAATTATGGAGCAAGTGATCGTACATAGTTAGCGTGATATAGAAAGGGGCAACAGTATCTCTGGCACCTTCGAAATGTGGGCTGAAATTTGTATTAGGCTTGCCATCTTCTAAGTTTATAACATCAGCCTGGCTTTCATTTTTTGAAAAACTAATTATTTTAGCAATTTATTTCTGTATATTGGGTTTTTTGCCAGTTCGACAAGAGGTATAGGAATTTTGATATTATTAATTTCATTTTCCAGATTAAAATTTCAATCTCTGTGGTTTGGGCTTCGATCCCCTTCTTTTCATCTTTCTTTTGTTGTGAGTTTTTTGTTTCAGTTACAGGAACCTTCGCTTTTTGTGTGTTGACGCCGGGTGTTTTTGCTGACTTTGTCTTGGTAGGCTATGTGTCAGCGGTCTTGGTTTTAATAGTCTTCTTTTCAACATTTTTTGAAGCTGCCTCGTCTGTTTTTCCCCTTGGAAGGATATTTTTCACTGGGGCGGTTGTGAAACTTTTGTTTCTAGGCCTTATATTGTACTTTTGGTGGAGTTCGGCCATTATATCATCCGCGATTCCTTGATAGGTTGAATATTTTGTAATATTGTTGTTCTTGTTACTCTCAGATCTATGTTTTGTATTTAAAGATTTTTCATAATCTTGTCTTGTCAAATAAGGTTGTTGACAGTCATCGCCAAGGTTATTTATGTATTCTTAGAACTCCTCAAAATCTTCCATGTCTTCTCCTCCTATAAAGTTTTATCTTTTAAAGGGGGCTTGGATTTTTTTATCCTCATTCTTAATTTGTCTTTGTTGTGTTTGAGGGTTAGGATTCCTTCTGAAATATTTTCTGGCAAAATGATCATTCTCTTATTGATCTAGTTCATTCTTGAGATCTTGTTTGAAAATTCATTAATTATTCTCACCATGTCGTCCATCTTGTCTTCCGAAGACCTTCCAGATCCCGAGGGTCCTCCTTGTTCTCTGTACCTTCTAGTTTCTTTGTTTCCTGTTTCAAATTTGGTTTTTAGCTTTCCTGATGCCATCATATTTGATTCAATTTCTAAGGCATCATCTTTCATTTTAGTGAGTTCTACTGATCTTCTCTCCCTCAAGAGCAGGGCGAAATCAGGGTCAAAAGCCCCAGCGAAAATTACTTTCACTGTGGGTTGGGAAGGTTTGACCTCGACTGTAGTTTTATTATAAAATTTATTAAACCTTTGGGTAAACTCGAGAAATGATTGATATTTTTTCTTTCTCAGAGCCCCAAATTTAGTTATATAGTAGAGATGGTATTTCCTTTCTCCCCATTGTCTGATAAATGAATTTTCCAGTTCATTGTATGACCGTATTGATCCTACTGCTAGACCTCGGAACTAGGTTCTCACTTTTCCTTCAAAATTCTGAACTAGGAGTCTCAAATAAACATCTTCATGTTCAAGACCAAGGATGTCTGCAAATTGATCAAAGAAATTGATGTGTTCGGTTGCGGTTAAATCACCTTCTCCTATAAATTTCGGCAGATTTTTCATGTAATTTTTGGGTAGATCATGGAGAGGAACTGGGAGGACCAAAGGAGCATACCTAGCAGCCACTTTTGAAAATATTTGAGGGAGTGTTACTTGACCACCTTCTCCTCCTCCCCCAGCACTGTCTATGGCTCCACCCCAACCCCACCTCCTTCGGCTACAACCATTAATAATTTAGAGGTTGAAACTTAGAGATTATAAGGAGGACTTTTAAAGGGGAGTGGTAACCCTTCGGTTGTGCCTAAATAGAGAAATATAGTGTGAGGAAAATCGTCGTCAAGAGACAGGAAACTTGAAAAAGAGGGACTTAGGAAACGAGGACTGGTTTCTTTAGACTCACAGGGTGAATATACAGGAGAATCAACAGGAGTTGAGTCAAGGTATATGGGATATTGGTCGGAGTTCTGAAAGATGGGAAACTGAACTTCGGGAAGTGAAGAGATGTCAATCGAGGTGGGTAGTGAGATATATCTTTTACCTCTATTGGTGAAAGAAACAGTTGATAAAGTCTCAATTTTAAAATCGGGTAAAACCAATCCAGGCTCTAGGGTTACAAAAAATGCAAACTTGAACCGTTTGCATGGTTATCTTTTATTTCTCTATCATATTGATAATATGAGTTTACAATATGATACTTCATTGATTTTTTAAAGTATCTCCTTCTTTTGGTCCAAGATATTCAATACACTTTTCTAGAAAATGCACAAAAAATCTTGGGGGATCTGGTATATCCTTTGCCTCGCACAGATAAAACTTTCTTTGAACCATCGGGAATCAGTCTTCAATCTCTTTGTCAACAAACTTAACTAATTGCAATTTTAAATTTGTCTTCACCAGCCATCTATCTATTTTGGTAACATCAATCTCTTTTAATTGAGAAATTTCGATCTGAATTTCATTCAATTTCTCTTTGAATTTCAATTGATGTCTTACAATATTGATCTATCCTAGTAGCCCAGGACAATTGTCTTTTCCAATGCCTAATGATCCTTTGTCTAGAAAATTGAAGGTCTCTTCGCAATAATCCTTGACTTCCTTGGCCATTTTCTTTCTTTCGGCTATGTTGGCCTCCCATACTTTAAGCATGATATCACCCATGATCTGCTCTGTGATAGACAGCCTTGGAGTTTCTGATGCCTCTTCTTTTGCCGAGAGTACAACTACCTTTTGAAAAGTAGTCCGGGCTACTTTAGCCTCTTTTTCTTTGAAAACAATGTTATCGAAAGATTGACTTACTTATTGGAAATAGTTCTAAATAATCTCTACTTTAGAAATCAATATTTGTTGCTCTCCTTCTATCTTTGTATGCACCTCCAGTGCCTGGTCTTGAAATTTTTTTACATCTATCACCTAATTTTGAATAGAATTCAACCTATCCTGCAACCGTCTCGCTAATTCTTCTTGTTAGATGACCTGCCCTTGATTGGCTTGCATCTTCTTATACATCTCATCCAAGCTAGACCTGAGCAATTGGATTTCATATTTTTCAATGGATCTAGCTTGTTCGAGCCCTTTGTTTATCTCCTCTCAGATATTTTTATTTGACTCTGCAACTGGGCTATCATTTGATTCCTTTGTTCCAATATTGTTTTCAGATTGTTGACTTTGAATAAATTGGTTGTTTCCAAAGCTCCCATGGAGCCTTCTACCTCTGTGTTGAAATCTTCCTCTTCTATGTTCTTTCCATCTACGAGCACTATGTGTTTCCTTACCATCGTGCCTCCTTTCAAATGCATTTCCTGTTTCACTACAACTTTCCTCTTTTTATTGAAAAAGTAGTTAGAGGAAGGTATCTCTTCTCTAGAGATTGGATTAAGGTCACTTATATATATAAATTCCAGATGAGAAGTCCCAAAATTTGACTGTAAAGGATTCAATGATGCAATAGGGATGCCCAAATCTGTGAGTTGTGTTCCTTCTATTGTTTTGGGACTATCGACAAGAATAGTTGACGATGAAGGAGGAATCGTTTGATTTGATTTTAAAGGAGTCTTGGATTTGGAATTTGTTTCAGACCCTGGATGCTCTGTCCGCGAGCTTTCTGATCTTTGTGAAGACCCTTCAGGATTCTTTGAGTTCTCCTCTGTAGTCCCTTTATTTTGATATTTTGATTTGAAACCTGGAGGTATTTCTTCTTGTTCTTAAGGAGGGGTTATTTATTCCCCTTGTAGTATTTTTAGCAACCCACTTCGTCTGTTCTTCTGGAAAGCAAGAAAGATGGTTTGCAGATCAGGGGGTAATGCTTGGACTCTCTCTAATATCTCCTCATATGCTCTGTCTCCTTTGAATAGGTCATCACAAGGGGAGGCTTCATGCTCAAACATTTTCATGTTGCAATGAGTTAGATGATTTCCCACAATTTTGTATGGGTCGTTCTTTCTGAGTTCAAGATCTACCAACTTAATGTATTCTAATGTTGCAGCTTCCACTTTAGATTGGTCAAGATTAAGCAATGAAAACTTCCCAATCTTCACAGGAAAAATTGGCTAGAATTTCTTCTGAGTTGCTTTTAACTCTATACCAATGCCTCTTGTTATTATCTGGTATGCCACTTCTCTGCACACCAGCCAGTCAGGAAGGAACTTTGGAAGCGCGTGAGGAGGAATTGAGCAACCGAATACTTTGACATAAGAGAAATTCTCTTCGATAAACCAATCAACAACTATTTTGAGGTTTCCCATGATTTTCTCTGAAATCCGAGGGGGTGGTTATCCATACAATATTTGATGCACATGTATCACTACATAGTGACATATCTCGTAAAAGAAATATTTGTCTTTCTCTTCCCATAGTTTAGAGTGATAAACGTGAATGGGTTCAGCACAGGTTGGGTTCTAGCTCCAATTCATCAATGGGAAAGGACTCATGTTGTGGCATAAATTCCATGGGTATCATCTCTAAATTTTGCTAGAATTCCCCACCATTCTTTGATTATAACTAGATATGTTTGATCAAATTTTGTGCACTCTTTTCTTTGAAATTCCTCTATGAATTCAACATTATAAATGTATTTAGAAACATGGGATAGTTTATACATTACTTGGATGTGATTTGGTTTGAATGAGCCGACGATGAACTTTTGGTGATTTAGAATGCTCCTAGTATGAATTTTGATTTTTTCTAAAGCCCAACTTATCATGTCATTGTATGGCATGATTCTCGGCATGATTATCAGATTTGTTATGAGGAAGAATCTGGACCATCATATTTGAGTCCAGTGAAGAGAGGGAGCGCAAAAGAGAGAAACAAATCCCATCCATTAGATCTGAGTGCAGAGGATCAATAGTCGTTGCATCCAGACAGAAGTTCACGAGCCTTAACATTGTTTACACGCAGGAGAGCGGACTTGTCAAAGTACCAAAGTCCCAAAGTGAGCATGGACCATCCATCGTCAAGGGTGATAGGTGGCGTGAGATATGAGTTTTTGGGTGAAAGCATTACGAGAGAACCGAGTACACAGGATTTGAAACTCTCGAAACTCGAAGACCCAAAGAAGATAGAGGTCGTCAGATAAAAGGGGAGACACACATAAAGAGATCGTTTGTTTCAGGTGAAAGAAATCTAAGAGGAACATGTGCATAGGAGTTTGATACTCCCAAAGCACAAAGCTGAGGAGAGCCAAAGAGACTAAGCGCTGGAGAGACGAAGTGCCGAAGAAGAAAAAGAGAATCTGGACCTTCAGATCCAGAAAGGACACATGGTGAAAGATCATGAACTCCGAGTGAAATCACTTTGGGAGAGTGAAAAGGAGAATCATTTGAGATTTTCTAATCCTGAAGTCCCGAAGTGGACGATATCCGTTGATTTGGGTTGGACAGGTGTTTCCCAATCGTGAACTTCGGAGGATCGTACTCTAGGGTTTTTGAGAATTTGAGTTCGGAAAGTTATGAAGTGTCAGAGCCCAGAGAATTAAGGGTCATTGATCCCAAAGGGAGCATGTGGATCATTAATCTGTGAAGGGGCACATGGAGGACAGAGACTCACTCCGTTGGAAAATTGTTGGATCAAGGAGGACAGGTGTCAGAGGATCCGACACTCTGGAAGGATTCACTTTGGAGGTTTGTCGTTGTTGACGTTTGAAATCACCAAAGGCCAAAGTCCCAAAAACAACAAGATTCATCAATGTGGAGGTGGACACGCGGCATCATATCTAGAACTCCGAAGAAAAGAGGAGGAGGAAAGGTCCGAAGACCCGAAGAAGGATCTCGACCATTGATCAAGAAGGGGGTTGCAAGACTGTAGATCTGAGTTGAAAGGTCAAACATCTAAGGTAGGAACAGGGTCATTGATTTAGCAGGATAGGTTTCAGTGAATCATTAAATCCGGAAGATTGAAGTACAAAGGAAAGCGAGGCTTGAGATTTCAAACACCTGAAGTCCATAATCGTGAAGAGATCTGGTTCGTAGATTTGGAGAGAGAAAATTTGAACCATCAATCTAGAGGTACCATCAAGATCCGTAGATTGACGGTCCCATAGCATTTCGAGGATTGAAGGTGTGTGATATTAAAGTCATGTGGTCATGTGAGGATGTCATCCAAGGTCACATGCGAAGAAGGATCTTAGCAAAGGGAGCTTGTGGAGGTTGAGAATCAAGATTCCTGAAGGCTGGACTCACGGAGGAGATCCTGGTTGTAGATTCAAGGAGCTAGGTGGCAGTAGATCTTCCACTCCAGAATATTTCCATATAGAGGAGAGAGAAGTTGAAAATTGAAACTCTCGAAGCCCGAAAGGAGAAATCAACAATAGTCGTTGATCTAGAGGGGAGTTTCATGGCGAAAGATCACAGTGATCTAAGATCATGCGTAGATGGAAGGAAAGGAGATTCGATAATAGTCGTTGATCGCGAGGCAACATCGAGAGACAGGAGATCGACAGAAAAGAAGGATTGTGGGGCCAGAACTTGTGTGGAGGATAATTATTCTAGAACGGGCCGTAATTGGAACCACGATATTCGCAAATGGATATGTGGCAGCACGAGGAGGATTGTGGGGAGAAAAGAGGGTTGGTTTGAAACCACTCTTGTCTGCGCCTGCAATATTGCATTAGAACAAGGACATGACCCAGGGTCGTATGAAGGAGGGGCTAACGCCAAAGGGGCTTACGCCTGAAACTAGTGTTTTGGGAGCGCGTGGAAATTAGCCCGCAGGTCTGTCGGGACCTGCACACAGGGAACAAGGGACCTGTGCATATTTGATTTGGGGTTCAATGAGGAGCTCAAAGAGTCAATCTGAATCAATAGTAGAAAGATCTAATGATCGGGAGGTCGTAGTGTTAATATTATGGTAACTTCGGGAGGTATGAACCTCTATTGTGACCTTTGACAAGATTAGAATGTTTCGGAAGGAAGAAAAGAAATGAAGGAAACCCTAGACAAGATGTCGGTTGTAGAAATATAATTAATATGAAATAATTAGTACCCAGAAGGAGAATTTGGCCCCAGTAAGTCTTCCAGAACCACTACAAATACAGGGAGCCAGTGTCTCATTTGACACACTTTTCAACAATTGCAGAGACCCAGTTCTGTGCAGTGCAGTTGCAGTATTGTGCGCAAATCCTGGGGAAGGTACTATGCCAGCTTTTCGGTGGGACTATCTGATCATCTTGGTTACTTATTTCTTGGTGAATTAGCCTCTCTTGGCTATTGGATTTCTACTAGGATTCTCTTCTCTGTCAAGGTCAAGGTGCTCAGAGGGTGGCTTCGGCCCATGGTTGGGTGACAAGGGTATTTTCAATGGTAAAACGAGCACAATATTTCATATTCTAACAATTTATGGGCCCACACCTTCTTCATTCAGTCTAAACACTGGAAGGAATCATAGTCGCTAGGATATTGAGCTTGCTAAGGAACTTCTACTAAGGTTACTAGCAGGAGCAACTTCCAAAGACACTATCGCTAGGGTTACTAGTAGAAACCCTAATTTCAGATCTGACACCTTGTGATAGAGCATCTCACTCAAAAATAAGATACTCAGATACACCCTAACTCAATGCACCTTTTGGCTCTCTCAGAAGACAGAAATGATGAAGTTGAAGTTTTGGATCAAGGCATGACCAATTACCAGTCAACCGAAGACATGAGTGAAACAATTAGTCTTCTACACTACTCAGCACTCACTGGAACGATTGAAGATGACATGTGGATAATCATTAGCGGAACTTCTAGGCACATGAAGGGAGATCAAGCCAGACTCTCAAATCTAAATGAGAAGAAGACCTCGTACAAGGTAGAGCTTGGAGACAAAACCACTTACCCCGTGGAAGGATTTGGACAAGCCTCCATCAAAATGAAAACAAGTAACTATGTTCACTTAAGCAATGTTTTATATGTACCTAGTTTAGAAAAGAATCTTGTATTGATATCTTTCCTAGAAGACAAGGGAAACATAATATATTCCATGGATGGAAAGGTGTTATCATGGCATAAAGACTCCAGTATAGAGAATGCTAGGGTTATTGGAAGTTGTGAAGGAAATCTGTATAGACTACTAGAAAAAAATGAAGAAGCTCTTGTACACAACAAAGTCAACCCCAATGAGATTTGGCACAGAAGGTACGCTCACATTAACTATCAAGAATTACCCTTTCTCAAAAGGATGGTTGAAGGAATACCAGAGTTGAAATCTACACATGAAGGAATCTGCAAAGGATGTGCTCTTGGGAAGAATATCAAGAAACCATTCCCAAGTAGCAACAACATATCTAAGGAGATTCTAGATCTGATACACTCAGATGTTTGTGGTCCGATGCCAGTAAAATCTCTAGGAGGATCTTCTTACTACGTAATCTTCATAGATGACTATTCAAGAAAGACTTGGTTATATCTACTCAAGACAAAAGATGAAGTATACAACAAGTTTCAAAAGTTCAAAGCAGAAATAGAAAATCTCACGAATAAGAATATCAAGACGTTAAGAATCGATAATGGTGGAGAATACACATCAAAGGAATTCGTTGCATTCTGCAAATCGACAGGGATTAGGAGAGAGATGATTGCTCCTCATAATCCTCAACAAAATGGTGTAGCAGAAAGAAAGAAAATATCCATTGAAAAAACCATAGACTCCTTACTAAATGATCAAGGTCTATCCATGTTCTTATGGGGAGAAGCAATAGTGGCAACAATATATGTGTAGAACATAAGTCCTCATTGTATATTGAAGGACATGACACTAGAAGAATCTTTCTCAGGTAAGAAAGCTAATGTGGAAAATATAAGAATATTTGGATGTCCTATTTACTCTCACATTCCCAAGGACAAGAGGAATAAACTGGAACCTTTAGGAAAGAAAGGGATATTTGTGGGATATAGTGATTCATCCAAAGCTTATAGATTATATATTCCAGAATAACACAAGATCGAATTCAGTAGAGACATAACATTCAATGAGAAGATGGCCTTTAAGAAATTCATAAAAGAAACTATAGAATAAGAAGAGATTGAAGAACTTAACAAAGAAAGTACAGAAAACAAAAATGACAAAAAGGAACTACCTGATCATCCTATGGAGCCATGTGAAAACATTGATTCAGATATTGTACCTAAAACCAAGAAAAGACTAGCTTGGCTTGAAGCAACCTTACAAGATGCAGAAAGACTCAAGGTTCTAGAAGGAACATTCAGAAAGAGTAAAAGAGATAAAATATTCTCAAGTTATGCAGCATACATGACGAAGCTTCTAGATGAATAACCTACCACATTTGAAGAATCATTTCAAAAGGGACAATGGAAAGAAGCTATGACGGAAGAGCATCAATCCATTATGAAAACTGAGGTATCAGAAATCGTACCAAGACCTAAAGAAAAATTAGTGGTAACTTCAAAATGGGTGTACAAGATCAAACATGCAGCAGACGGAAGCATGGATAAATACAAGGAAAGATTCGTAGCCGGAGGGTTCTCCCAGAAGGAGGGAGAATATTATGATGAGACGTTTGCTCCAATGGCTAGATATACTTCCATCAGAGCTATCACATCTCTTACCGCTTCCATGGGATGGAACTTACATCAGATGGATGTAAAGATAGCTTTCCTCAATGGAGCTATTGAAGAAGAAATATATATCGAACAACCTCAAGGGTTTGAGGTACATTCCAGAGACACTCATGTTTGCAGATTAAAGAAATCTCTATATGGACTCAAGCAAGCTCCAAGTGCTTGGTATGCAAGAATGGACAACTATCTAATGAGACTTCGTTTCTCCAAGAGTCATGCAGATCCAAACCTTTACTATAAAGTCGTGGACAATGCACCTGTAATCGTACTACTATATGTTGACGATCTATTCATAACAGGTGAAGAGTCTCTCATCATCCAGTGAAAGAAGGAATTAGCTTTTGAATTTGATATGAAATATCTAGGTCTCATGCATTATTACTTGGGACTAGAAGTATGGAAGAAGCATGGTGAATTATTCCTTGGACAAGGAAAGTACGCAATAAATATCCTTCAGAAATTTGGAATGATGGATTGTAAGTCCATGGACACTCCTATGCATGAGGATATAAGAAAAGTGAAAGATCCAGATTCTGATCCAGTAGAACCATCTCTATATCGATAACTAATTGTGTCATTGATGTATTTGGTAAATACTCGACCAGACATTTGCTTTGTCGTAAATACACTAAGCCAATTCTAGGTGGAACCAAGACATGAACATTGGATAGCTGCAAAGCATGTACTAAGATATATTCATGGGAAAATAAACTATGGTTTGAGATATACCACATCCATCAATATACAACTTCATGGATTCACAGACTCTGATTGGGCAGGAAGTGCAGAAGACAAATAGAGCACTTCAGGTATGTGTTTCATCTTGGGCTCCGCTATGATATCTTGGGGCAGCAGGAAACAAAAGTCTGTCGCACTCAACACAACAGAATCAGAGTATATGGCAGCATGTGAAGCATGCACATAATAAATATGGTTAAGAAAGTTAATCTTCAATTTATTTGATCAGATTCCATAATCGACCATAATATATTGTTATAATCAGAGTTATATAAGATTATCAGAGCATCTCATGTTTCATGAAAGGTCAAAACGCATTGATATCAAATACTACTTTATTCGAGATAAAGTCCAGGATGGATAGGTAAAGCTTGAGTATATCCCCACTGATGAGTAGACAACATATATCCTGACAAAACCTCTATCTAGAATAAATTTTGCATATTTTCGAGAGAAGATGGGGATCATGGAAATAACTACCTTAGTTGAAAGGGAAGAAATGACTCTCAAGTTTGGCAGGGAGCACTGAAAATATTATTGAAAACATTTATTTTGTGATTGAAAAATAGTCCAGCTCGGACAGATTCTTTCTTGTTCAGAAAGTGGATTGAGATTTATGATTGACAACGATTTCCCATTGTGGTTAACATGGGAAATGGTCCAGATTGCTGATGTATCATAGACAGTGACTTCCCATTGTGGTTAACATGGGGAGTGGTCTAGGGAAGTCTCTCTTCTTGAGGGTTACTCAAGAAGACTGGCCCACCTTGCCGGACAACGATTTCTCATTGTGGTTAACATGAGGAATGGTCTGTTTTGGAGGTTGATACAGGATAGTCTTTTCCTCTTGTGGTTAACAAAGGAAATGGTTTGGACAGTCATTCCTTAGGGTTTATACATTCTCTCCAGGGTGCACTTTGATTAGTGTAGGAAGAATGGTCCAGACTCAGCAATCAGGGACATACATTCCTTAGGGTTTATACATTCTCTCCAGGGTGCACTTTGATTAGTGTAGGAGGAATGTCCCAGGGTGAGGAATGGTCCAGGCTCAGAAATCAGAAACAATCATTCTTCCTTGTTTGAGAAGAATAGGGAAGATAGCCCATTGTTGATGTTCTATATTGAGGGCAGATATTCTTCCAGATCTCACAAATGTGAGTAAAAGATTGGCCCAAATGGTTCAGTTTATTTTAACAATATTTTTTGTGCAGGTTGTCATTAGATGATTGTTATGGAGACTGCCTGTCTCCAGACAGTAGAGATATACTACTGTGGTGGATATGTTCCACTATTTGTGACTTTGTGTCATGGTTTGAGTAGTTGTGTACTACCGTGGATAGACATAGTCGTGTTCTATCAATTGATATTGTACCAGTTGTCATAGGAGATTATCCAGTTGGATAATAATGACGGTGCTCGTGATACTACCAGTTGAATGGTCTATTTTTCCTCAATACCATACCTCCCTATCTAGTAGGGAGTGTTGATATTATGGTAGCTTCGGGAGGTATGAACCTCTATTGTGACCTTTGACAATATTAGAATGTTTTAGAAGGAATCAAAGAAATGAAGGAAACTCTAGACAAGATGTCGGTTGCAGAAATATAATTAATATGAATTAATTAGTACTCAGAAGGAGAAGTCGGCCCCAATAAGTTTGCCATAACCACTATAAATATAGGGCACTAGTCTCTCATTTGACACACTTCTCAACAGTTGCAGAGAGCTAGTTCTACGTAGTGCAGTTGTAGTCTTGTGCGCAAATCCTGGGGAAGGTACTACACCAGCTTTTGGGTGGGACTATCCGATCATATTGGTTACTTCTTGCTTGGTGCATTAGCCTCTCTTGTCTATTGGATTGCTACCAAGATTCTCTTATCTATCAAGGTCAAGGTGCTCAGAGGGTGGCTTCGGCCTATGGTTGGGTGACAAGGGTATTGTCAATGGTAAAACGAGCACAATCTTTCATATTCTAACACATAGAACCCAGGAGGGGAGGGGGGCTGCATCACATGGCATATTGAGAAGACTTATTGGAAGAAGATCAATGATCTTTAGGATAAGGTAAAGAGGCTTGAAGGTGATCAACATCAACATGCTCAAAAAGGTAAATGTCATAAATATACCTTTTTTATTGGCTCTTTTCAAGCATTGCATGCTCACACTTCTCAAAAGGATTGGATAATGGATTCTGGTTGTTCACGTCACATAGCTAAGAATGCTTGTATTTTTATTCATTAAGTAGGGCTAAGGAAAATAAGATATTTGTTGTAGATGATTATTCACTTACTGGTAATGGTAGTGGCTAGGTTGATTATGAAAATGGCGTGATCATTGACATTTACCATGTACCTAATATGAGTGCAAATTTGTTGTCTCTACCACAATTCACCCGAATTGGAAAAAAAGGTTGAATTATGGCTTGACAAGTTTGTTGTGAAGGATCTTAAAGTCATTTTTATACTATTTTTGAGAGTATTCTTGAGAAAAAGGAAAATTTGTATAAGTTTTGTGATTTTAAAGGCATGAAGAAAAAAAAATGGACCACTTGTGGTTATACCTAGAACCAATGATAGAAGTATAATTTGGCAAGAAAGGCTAGGACATTTAAATTTTTGGAGCATGGAATTCATGGCCAGGTTGAATATGGTTTATGGATTCCCTATTGTGGTTCCTCTTGAAGGTGTATGTAAATGTTATATTCCTAGTAAGAATCATCGATAAGCATTTCAAAAATGAAAGTCATGGATGGAAAAAACATAGCTAGAGTTTATCCTTAGTGACCTTCGCACGTAAATCAACCTTACTTGGCTAGTGCAAGGTATGTTTTAAACTTTATTGGTGACTTTTCAAGGTTTACTTAGGTTTATTACTTGAAGAACAAGGATATGAACATTGATAAATTCAAAGAATTTAGGGAATTTGCTAGAAAGCAATGTGGTAAATTGGTGAAATTTTTGAGGTTTGATAATAAAGGTGAATACACGAGTCTTGGTTATAAGTTTTGTGAATTATATCATAATGTTTATGTATTGATGTGAATGATGTAATTTTATTATATGTGTTGTATGTAGATAAATAATTATAATTGGCAATGATGATGATTCCGTTCTTAGTTTAAAAGTGTAATTGAAGGATACATTTGAGATCATAGACTTGGGTATGCTTCATTTCTTTTTTCACATCCAAGTTATGCAATTTGAAATGGTATATTTACTTCTTAGCCTCAGTATGTGTTGGATCTCTTGAAGATGTTTAAGATGGAGTATTGTAAGCCATGTTCTACCACTTTTCAATGGGGAGTTAAGCTAATCAAGAATTGTGATTCTTTGAATGTCGATGCTACAATGAACATGCAACTTGTTGGTATTATTGTTGATTTAACTCATAGTTGACCTAATATTTCCTTTGCTATTAGTTTGGTCTCCAAGGTCATGCATGATCCACAAAAGATCCATTTGAATTTTTCAAAGATGATTGTTCGATATCTCATAGGCACATATGAGCTTGGAAATAAGTATTTCAACAAACATTCAATCAATTGGTCAGATATACAAACTCTAATTGGGTGGGTGATGAAGATGATTGGAATTCCACTTTTGGGTATGTGTTTCATCTTCAATTTGGTACAATTGTTTGGCCATGCACGAAGTAGAAGGTCATTCTATTATCAACTGCTGATGTTGAATATAAAGGAGCATTGAATGTTGGAACTAAAGAAGTGTGGATTCACAACCTAATGATGAGCTTGGATTTTCTCTCAAGGAATTATTACCATCTATTGTGACAATCAAAGTGCAATATAAATTTCTTATAACTTTGTTGTGCATAGAAAGATGAAACATGTGGAACCTTATGCGCAATATATTAGACATTCGATGTAAGAGGATGTGGTGTCTTGTGTTTACTACAGGACTAATGATAAGACCGTTGATATCTTTCAGAAGCCTTTAGCATAAGAAAATTTTATTAATTTCAACATGTGTTAGGGATTCATGTAGCTACCATTACAAGGGGATGTTGTACTAATATCACCTCCTAAATCCTCCAAGTTATGTTTAGGGGGGTGTTGGAATGTGTAAACCCAACACATATTCTGTTAGCATTGAAGTTGGTGTGTTGATGGGTAGTGCGTGATGTGGATAATGCATTGATATATTGGTCATGCTTGAAATAACATATAGATTATTCTCACCATAATAGAGATGATTAGGCATGAGAAGTAAGAATCTACCTATCCATTTAGGGCCACCTTGAATGATCAAAGTTGACAAAATAAATCTTGATTCATGGAATATTGGTTATCCACTCTAATATAAATAGATGATCATTTGGATAGATTTGTAAGTAATATAAATAGATGATCATTTGGATAAATCTGCAAGTAATTTATGTGATAAATTATGATAAGCATATTTTTTTTTTGTACTTAAGTGTTGTAACAGTGTCTTTAGACATCATTGACTCCTAGCTTGGATCTGTTTGTTTACTTTTGGAATGCACTTGTGATTTTCAAAACTTAGTTGATACTGAGATTAAAAAATATGTCTCAAAATGATTTAGGAGTTGGGACTAACTATTTGTTGGAATATATGGACCAATAGATATAAAATACCATTTAGAAGTCAAGAGCTACCCCTAAACAACTTTAGATGAAGACAAGAAATCACTTAAAAGTGATGGTTGTTGGGATATTTACTCACCTAGGAGTTAGTTAAGATAACTTGGTCTAATGTGTCTTTAGGTAAAGCGTGTTGATTTAGTGTGTTTTTGTAACTAACTCATTCAAGGGTCACAATTATGTTCTAGATATAAAATGTTTCAATGAGTCATCTTCACCTTGTTATTAAGAACCATTGATCCATGGCTTAGCACTCGATTGGTCCATGATCTCTATTTAAAGAGCATGGAGGGTCATTTGCTAATGATCAATTGTGAGAGAGTTCATGTAATCTATTTTATTTTTTCATTAATGTATTTCCTCAGTTGGTCGTGTTGTCTAGGGTCATGGATTGTTTCCCTCTTTAAGGGTTTTAACCATGTAATGATGGTGTACTGATATTTGATCTATGTATGTGAGTGCTTTTTTAAGGTGTTCAACCTATGTGGATATACCATATTTTTTGAACATGAAATTAGAGATCTTATTAAGATATGATTATGTTGTTGATCAAGATATGGAACCTATAACATTGCATGCAATAAAGGACTTTTGGATTCTACTATTTTTTATCATTTTTTGGCCAAGTGAAACTCTCCATTACATGTGAAGTGCCATCCCAGTTGGAAAACCTTTTTGTTTCAGTTGAAAAGGTTTTCATTTTCCCAAGATATGATAATTTATTTTAGATCCTAATGCATACAGTTCATTTTTAAATTTTTTTACTCTTTGATGTGTTAATTGTTTATTTAAGTTTTATTTGTTTATATTATTGGGTTGCTTCCTTTTTAATTTGTGCATTCTCTTCATTGTGCACCATGTGCGGTCCTAGAAAATAAAAAATAGAGTAGAAAGTATTTTTTGATCTACATATGATTCTTTCTTTGTGCCTTTAGTGTTCTTAGCAAATAAAAAACATAAAGGAAAAGCTTCATTTTTTGGGTAGATTATTGGCATTTAATCGAGACCAGGGTTCTTGCAGGCTACCAAAAAAATCTCCCATGGTAGTCTAGATGTGTTGGCATTTTCAATCTTCCCAAAGGGAATAAGGCCCCACCCGAAGCATGGCTGAGACTTTAAATGGATATGAATATACAATAGGATGGATGTGATCTTGTATTCACTATTGATTTATTAATCCCATAATTTATACTTGTTGAAACATGAATGACCAAATAAGAAAAATAACCAGATTCACGACAATAAACAAAAGCATATAAACATATTCCCTACCAAAGTAAACACACTATAGATCTTCTAACCAAGAGCCATAAATAAGACATACACAAAAATTTAAAGTAGGGGTCCAACCTTTCCAATCTTTCCTTATTCATTCATAGTCGTATCTTACAATATATTTGTGCAACAAGTGTCAATGCATTCTCTACTTAGCATGAATCACTCTCCAATTAGAAATAACAAGAAAAACTAATAGCTAAGTATCCAACAGAAGAGTGTAATCCTTTCCCGTTATCTTCAAAGAGAATTTATACATCCATAACTAGAGAAAGTTTACGATGTCAAGTTCAGTTACAAAATAGGGTAAGGAGGGCTATGTAAATCTAGTATCTGAGTCTTCTCGATCATTATACCCCATAAATCTTATTTTTTTGTTGTCAACCTACTTTGCATCCCTTTTTTCCACTTGTTCATCCTTTTCACTGACATCTAATGCTCCTTTATGATGCAATCTAATCCATCCAATCTTTCACAACTCCCAAAATGAAGGGGTCAACAAGCCTCAACCACAACCATTGACTCACCATATAGTCAATGTTTGTAGGACCTGCCCATGGTAATCATCATATTTCTCCAATTGTGCCTGCCATATCCAACAAAATAGAAGCACCAACAATGAAATTTTGGGCTTTCTCAACATACGAGGTAGTTGGCTGCATCTAAGCCAAGGCCTACCATTCAACATCTGTGAATGAATCCAATTTTTGCAACTCTATTTAACAACAATGAGCAATGGGTCGAAAGTCTCTTAAGGCATTCTTGTCTTGTATAGATGCCTCGGGGAGGGCATTCAACTTGCCATTCAAAACCTCGATCTCAACATATTTGTCTTGTTACTCGAAAGGATTGACAAAGGTTTTTGCCTCAAATTAAGTTGAGAAATGTGCTTCCTCAACTCATCCATTGGATTATTATGTTTGGCCAACAAGCCCATCCAATCTTGTATAGTTGTAAAAGCTTGCTTTCCTAGCACAACTAGTGCACAACTATGGCATGGTTGTTCTAACCTCCTACACTTGTGGTCGAACCTAAGTCATTAATTTATATTGTGTTCGCTCATCTAATCCTAAGAAGTAGAAAAATATTCTTGCAACTCTTCAGTGCACTACGGTAGATGCCTCCAAGAGGTACAGATAAGATTGACATATTCTACAGGTCGACAGACTGGAACTTCCTCCATTAGGCTCAGATCAACCTAGCACAACTCTAGCCACATTCCTTGGACCCAGGCCTAAACAACTTCAATTTCAGCTTCTACCTATTGTCAGGCCTTACTTTCAATATCTTATGCCTACTCAACCTCGAAAAACTATACATGTAACTAGTGATTAGCTACCTACAAGAATTCATGTTCAAAATCCACTTGAACAATCGTGATCTCAAACTCATTTGAAGATAAATGCAAGATCTACATAAAGTTAGAAGTAGACCATGTTTGACTCTCAAATGACTGCATTTCTTGGCTTGCTTATGGAATCCAAGAGAGTGGAATCCCGTTAGCAATAGAGGGGTCCAAGTGAGGAGGTGTATGTACTTCAGTCTCAACGGATTGTTTGTATGCATGGTATCCCCTCACCACTCACTTCTTCGTCTCATCTAAAAAAATGTAACAATGTTAGTATGTTCCTGGTAGATGAACAACATTGCTTGCCATGAATGTATAGGATCCTACTTCAACTGATCCAACTGAGCCATGATAGACATTATCCACAAAGAATGTATGGGAGGAGGGATGGTAGGCATATTCTCCGAAATCTATTTTGTGTTAGCCTTCTCCATAGACTCATTGTCTTGGGGCTCGGTACCCTATAAACAATCCCTAGAACCTGGATCCTAACATGGTGTCTCATCACCTCCACTTGCAACTAAGATACCACCTGGCACCTTTGTCTTTGCTTATGTTGTATCATCCCCAATCTTTGTAGTTTTCACAACATCAAGTTCTACAGAATGTTGTTGCTCATATTGTTGGGGTTCTGATGTTGATGATGACATGGTATTGATAACTTCATTATGCACCATGACCCTAGAAACATTAAAAATAAACTACTCAAGGTCGTCATCAATGTGTGCTATAGCTATTTTGGGACAAGTCTACTCAAAATCTTGAAAATCTCCTCTTGATCACCTCAGATCTCTTATGTGCACTTGTACTTTCTCTTCTTGCTTCAATACACTTCAAATGTGCACATCTATCTTGTATTTATAGTGTTTCTGCATTCACTCAAGGGGTCGACTTGTAAAACTGGCTAGATCGACTTGTACTTTTTGGATGGGCCGACCTAACAAAATATTTCATATCTCCTCATTCCTAAGGAGTTAGAGGGAGTGCCATATACCAATGGAAAGGTTTCAGAATAAGATTTCCAACCATGAGCTAGGTATTTATATTAAAAAGGCCTTCAAATATAGGGTATCCAAACTGAGCATCAAAAATCCCAAAACAATATTTCCAACAATCTGCATCATGTAATATTTATCTTGGATATCTATAGTCTCCCCTTGTCTTTGACATCAATGAAAAAAACATTTCCAATAATCTCCACCTTTGTCATTGATGGTGTTAGGAACCAAATATCAATATAGCATAGAAAATCCTCAGAAAAAGTACTCAACGCCTTGAAAAAGAGATAATTTTAGATAATAAGCCTCTTCGAGGGGGAAACCTCCTTTTACCCCACTTAAATGTTCAAGTACAAGATGATTCAAAATGAAAATGTCTCCTTGGTATATATAGGAGACTAGGAGGTATAATTACAACTAGTGGCCTAAAGCCGACATAAATAAAATAACATTACTAATATAATATTCCCCAATTAAGGGGTAATGAGCCAATATTAGGGCTTAACATGCCCCTCCCCTTGAGACAAGTGTTGTCGGCAATGCTTGAGTAACTCAGGATTCTTTTGTATAAAAGACTCGCCTTCCCAAGTGGAATCTTCAGCTGGTAGTTTCCTCCATTTAATGAGACACTCTGAAATGGATGTATTCCTCAGCTGGTGAATTCTTGTGTCAGTGATGGCTTCAGGCTCCAACATGATTTTTCCTTCCTCATCAAGTTATGGAAATATAGTTTGAACTTGGATCTTGTCACCTATAACCTTCTTTAAGCATGAAACATCGAAAATTGGGTGTACTCGTGAAGATGCAGACAACTCCAATTTGTATGCCATAGTACCAATCTTTTGCAACACCTTATAAGGGCCATAATACTTTGGTGATAATTTATTATCCTTCTTGTCTTGCTTGAGGGACATCTGTTTGTATGGTTGTAGTCTTAAAAATACCCAATCCC
>ML777063.1:12756-40948 GCA_009831015.1 Picea engelmannii | reverse complement strand
GTTCATTTATGTCCCTACGCATTTCTTCACCTTCATCAAGAGTCCAAGTAGGATTTTCTTGAGGCTTATTTGGTGTAGAAGTTCCCTTTTTTGGTGGCATGTTGGCCAAGTATCACTTTTGAACCTTGATTTTGAGGTGGTTCAGCTAGACAATATTTCTTCTGTTGTATCTCCCAAGTTTCGGCCCTTCCGGGTATGAAAATTTATTTTATGCAGTTCTCTGATATTTCTTCTCTGCAATTCCATAGGTCTGATCAAAATTGGATGTGCCAAGTGGAATTTACGGTAACTTCCCCACAACTTGCCGATTTTTGTCCTTTCCAGGAGATCTCACTTGTATAGCGTGCCCCAGACAAAATAATTGATATAAAATTTTGAAACTCGCACCAGAAATACTACAAACTGTCCATGATCCAATGAAACTAGTCCCACACAATTTGGATACTCTAGGAAGAATTTATGATTGTTTTACCTGGAACACCTTCTTGAGACTAGTCAATAGGACTAGTCAAATACCCTATATTACACAAGGTGTATCTACAAATTTAAGATGAAACAGAAGATGAAATTTTTACCACAGATACCTTACTAATTTCTGTAAATATCCTCTGGATTTTAAGGTCTGAAACGTTACAGAAAATTTTTTATAGCGAAAATTCCGCAATGACTCAGTCCAAGGTGATTCCAGAACCCTATCTTGTACAGGCTGTATCTCCGAAAGTATAAGGTCTCAGGAGCTGAATTTTTGACCCAACGTACCTTGATCTGTCTGCTAAATATTCTCTAAGTCGTTCCTTCTGAAAGATTGTAGAAAAAATGTTATAGTAAAAATTCCAAGGTGTCTCAGATGTAGCAGCGAAACCCCAAGACCTTGAGCTTTGATACCATATGTTAGGAACCAAATATCAATATAGCATAGAAAATCCTTAGAAAAAGTACTCAACGCCTTGAAAAAGAGATAATTTCAGATAATAATCCTCTTCGATGGGGCAACCTCCTTTTACCCCACTTAAATGTTCAAGTACAAGATGATTCAAAATGAAAATATCTCCTTGGTATATATAGGAGACTAGGAGGTATAATTACAACTAATGGCATAAAGCCAACATAAATAAAATAACATTACTAATATAATATGCCCCAATTAAGGGGTAATGAACCAATATTAGGGCTTAATAGATGGAAACCCTTAGTCAATTCTGTAATACTCCCCTTGTTTGCAACTCTTCGTGTGTCTGCAATTCTTCCTCTCTCTGTAACTTCTTCCCCTTTGAAATCAATGGAAAAGGTATGCTCCCCCTAAGATTTTTCTTCCATTTATTGATGAGATGAGAGGGATATCACTCCCAACTTCTGTCTAAGATATTCAAATGTTTCTATGGGAAGGGGGTTGGTAAAAATATCTACAACATGTTCTTTGGTAGCAATGTATTCTAGCTTGAAACTTTGCTCATCTACCTGTTCTCCTAGAAAGTGGTACTTGATGGGAATATGATTTGTCTTTGAATGCATAAGAAGATTGTTTGAAATGTTGATTTCACTTTTGTAGTCTTAGATGATTGAGAATGGTTGATCATATTCTACCTTGATATCCTTTAGTGTCTTCTTCATATAGAGAACTTGTGTGCAACATGTTGTTGCTGCAATATATTCGACTTTTGTTGTGGATAGAGAGATTGAAGTTTGATTCTTGCTCAACCATGCTACTAAACAGTTGCCTGGAAATAATGTTGCTCCACTTGTACTTTTCTTTTCATCAATACTTCATGCCCAATCTGCATATGTATATGTTGTTAGAGTGAAGTCCTTACTTCTTGAATACCAAAATCCAGAGTCCAATGTGCCCTTCAAATATCTGAATATTTTTTTTACTGCTTGCACATGTGTCTCCATTGATGTATATTGAAATCTTGCAACCAACCTTACTTATTGCATGATTTTTGGCCCTGATTATGTCACATATAGTAGGTTTCCAATCACTGATCAATACATTGTTTTATTTTCTTATGGAGATTCATCATCTTTGCTCAACTTCCATCATGTGATCATTGGTGAACTGGAAAGTGCACAGTTTTCCATTCTGAATTTATTCAGCATTTCCTTGATATGCTTGGACGGAGAAATGAATATGCCTTTAATGGACTAATAAATCTGCAACCCTATAAAGAATTACAATTATCCAAGCATGGACATCTCAAATTCTTTTTGCATTTCTTCGACAAATGTTTGGCTCATTCTATCATTATTACTTCCAAATATGATATCATCCACATAAACCACAATGATTAATAGATTTTCATTGTTTGTTTTGATGTAAATATTGTTGTCTGCATCTCCTTTTTTGAAACCTTGTTGTTGTAGGTATTTGTCAAGTCTTGAATACCAAGCTCTGGGAGATTGCTTTAGTCCATATAGTGATTTCTTCAGTTTGAATATATGATATATATATATATATATATATATATATATATATATATATATATATATATATATATATATATATATATATATATATATATATATATATATATATATATATATATATATATATATATTTTACAATTGTAATCCTTCCGATTGTTCAATATATATTTCTTCTTCTAAATTTCCATTTAGAAAGGCTGACTCGACATCTATTTGATAGACTTTGAAGTTATTGAAACACACAAATTCCAAAAACATTATGATTGCTTATAATCTTCCAACTAGATCAAAGGTTTCCTCAAAGTCGATACCCTCAACTTGAGCATACCCTTTACAAAGCAATGTTGCTTTATTTCTTACTACTTGTCCATGTTCATCCAATTTGTTTCTGAAAACCCATTTGGTGCCAATCACATTCTTCTCTTTTGGTATGGGCACAATTTCCCAGGTCTCATTCTTCTGAATTTAATTTAGTTCTTGTTTCATAGCATTAACCCAATGCTTATCTTCACTAGCTTGTGCACAGTTCTTGGGCTCTATTTTAGATAGCAAAGAAAAGTTCAATATTTTTTCTAGTTTCGACTCTTGTATCTATATCACCAAGAATCTGATTTTCTGGATGATGCTTTTGAACGAATTTGGATCATGTCTTTGGATGTTGGTGTTCTATTTCTAATCTTCTTTCTTTTCTTCTTCCTCTTCTATTTCCTTTTCTCGTTCTCTGTAGATTGCCTCCTTTGGATCTTCGTTTGTTTGTAACTTTTCCTTTTGAGGTATTGCTTCATCCACTCTTACATCAATACTATCTACAACCTTGCACAGTCTTTTGTTGTAGAATTTGTAGGCCTTGCTTCTAGATGCATAGCCAATAAATATACCTTCATATATTATGGAATCAAACATGCCTAAATTATCTTCATTTCTCTTTATATAGCACTTGCTCCATCTTTTAAAATGAATACTAGTGAAAGCATTAATAAATATACTTTGAAGTATTTGATTGTAGTTGGTCTACCTTTCCATAATTAATAAGGTGTCTTGTTGTTGTTCACTCTAATTTATGCTCTATTCAAAATGTAAATTGTTGTGCTAACTGCTTCTCTCCAAAAGGTGTCCGATAATTTGGCTTCATTCAACATTGTTCTAGCCATTTCTTGTACAATTTTGTTTTTCCTTTCTACAACTCCATTTTGTTGTGGAGTCCTTGCTGCCAAAAAATGTCTCTTGATTCCATGATTCTCACAAAATTCATCAAATTCATATGAGGTAAACTCGCATCCTTTATATGATCTTAAACACTTGATTTTAAAATCAGTCTCATTTTCAACTAGGGCTTTGAAATCTTTAAACTTCTCAAATGCTTTAGTTTTTTCTTTAAGAAATGTAACCCATGTCATTCTTGTGTAATCATCAATAAGAAACATAAAATAACTCACTCTCACCTTTTAAAGTGTGTGTCATTGTTGGCCCACAGAGGTCTATGTGTACAAGTTCCAATGGCTTTGATGTTGATTACTCCTTTGTTTTGAAACTAAATCTCGTCTACTTCCTGTGCTGACATGGCTTGCAAATAGTGTCAGTAGGTTTTGAGATCCTTGGAATATCTCTTACTTATTGTGTCTTCTTGAATTTTACTAAATTGTCAAAGTTTATAGGACCCATAATTATATGCCATAACCAAATTTAGTTTACTTGTCCCATACAACATTTTTCTCCTTTGACTTCATCGAGAATGTATACATTGCTCGGGGTTCTATTTGAATTTTCCACTAATATTCTTGAACTTGCTTTCCTTACTTCACATCCTTTAGAATGAAATGTGAGGTTGTAATGTTGATCACGCATTTGGTTGACACTTATAAGATTGTGTGTTAACCCTTCAACATACAAGACATTATGTGTTTTAGTCTTTCCATTATCAAGACTAACGATACATTTCTCAACTATCCTTGCAGGTGAATTATCCCCAAAAGGTAAGGCTTCCTCATTTTTCTTCCTTTACAGTGAGAAATTTGTTCTAATCCCCTATCATATACTTTTAACATTCACTATCAACGTACCATTGGATTCCTTTGTCTTGAGAATACATTGCAACTCCACATTCTTCCTTCTTTGGTTCTTCTTGATTCATTTTCCACACCTTTGTATATTCTTCTCTATGCTTGGTAATAACATATTCTTCCCTGTTTTGTTTAGGAAATTTTATTATGATGCTTCTAAAATCATGTGCTATGTTCCCATAGTTATTGCGCTTATAACAATCAGTATTGTAATCAAGTAGGGAAGCAAATGAATTGTAGTTTCTATCAACAAACACATGGTAACTTCTAGTTTTGTTACTCATACAATCATTCTTTGAGGTCTTATAATAACCTCTATTTCTATCTCTCACATTATCACTTCTTGCACAATCTCTACAATATAGTGCTTTGTGATCAAAATTATTGCAAGAAAAACAATAGCCAAGAAATATATTTTGGTACTAGGTTGTGAAAGACCTTCTTGGTGGAACAATGTTTCTAAACTCATTCTTGTTGTTCTTGTGAGAAGAATCAGGTTTTTTTTTTTCATCATTTTCTTTCCTACTGTTGCTTTCATTGTTGATCGAGCCTTTGAGAATATTAACATAGATTTTAGGATTTTATTCATTTCCCTTTTCTAATGGCTTTGTGACCTTAGTGTTTGCATCACCCTTGGGGGTCTTTTGTTTTTCATCGTACCTAAGACATATCTTGATGAATGGTGACCTTTGGTTACTAAGAATATTATCTAAGATTTCAATATTTTTTCCAAACTTCAAGCTTCTACTCAACTGATCAGTTGTTTTCTCTAGTTCCCTTCTTAAATAAACAATTTCAGCCTCTAGCTTCTCACAAATTTCTTCCTTTTCTTTCAGCTAGCTTGTCACCACTACTTCTATCATTTTTGCCTCTTCTACTTGAATCTTCAGGATGATAATTTTTTTCTGTTTCATCAAGATCGTGATCCTTCTTTTCATATTTCTACAATTTATCTTTCTATTTTTTATTATTTCCTTTGAGTCTGTCTATTTCTTTTATGCCACTAATGAGTTATGATTCAAGATTCACTTCCCCATCATTGTCTTCTTCTTCTGAATATGGTTTTTCTTTCTGATTGTCTTCATTTTTTGTATCAGTATACTTTTTATCCATGGCCATGAAGAGGAATTCTTCTTTGTTAATATCATAAACATATCCACCACTTTCTTCATACGAGCTATTGTCCTTTCTAGAGTAGAAACTCTTCTTCTTAGTATATTTTCCTATTTTGTGTTTATAGGGTTTTGTTTAATTTTTATGATCTTCTTCATCATTATTGTCTTCACTTTTTGCATATGGACATTTAGTAGCAAAATGTCGTACTCTACCACAATTAAAAAATGTGAAGGGTAGCTTACCTTTGTATTTTCCAGATCCTCTTTTTAACTTTATCACAAATTTTTCTTATTCTGTATATGATTCATGGCCAGAACAATCACAAGATTTGTGTCATTTTTTCTTTTTTGATGCAATGCAAGTTACTTCCTTCAATTTTGTCTTTTCTTTTTATGCCCTCATATCATATGCAAAGAGACTCCCATGCAATTCATTCATTGTTAATGAATCGAGATCCTTCATTTCTTCAATGGTGGAAAATTCGGCATCAAATCTTAAGGGAAGTGACCTTAACACATTTTGTACAATCATCCATTCTTCAACCTTTTCACCAAGTCCTTTTATGGTGTTGACAATTTCATCAATGCAGAGAAGATAGGCTACACCATTCTCTTCATCTTTCATTTTCAAACTCTCAAACTGTTTTCTATGAGTTTGGAGCTTTGCCTTCTTAACCTTGTCTTTGTGTTCATAGATATTTTAAATCTTGTCCCAAATCTCTTTTTTCGATCTGCAATGCATCACCTGGACAAACTCGAATTCCAATAGACCACACAAGATGACATTCATGGATTTTGCATTATTTTCACTAGACTTCTTCTCGACCACACTTGTTGGTGGAGTTGTTGGGGTCGTGTAACCAGTCACAACTGATTCACAAATATCAAACCCAAGATCCATTAGATATGTTCACTTCCTTATGCTCTAGAAGTAATAGTTTGTTTTGTTAAACTATGAAGCCCTATTTGCAGAGAAACCTTCTTGATCGGCCATGTATGCTCCCAAGATCTACCTTCCAATGTGTGAGAACTATAATTCACCCTCATATTGCATAGAAGGTAATCCCAGTACCCATCAATTTATACAGTAAATGTAAATGATTTTTAGGTGATCAAATGGAGAGGACTCAATGATAATAATGTTCTTAATCAGAAATCTAGACTAGCATGCATAAGCAATTGAGGTCTAGAATCAACTTCAGTAGGTAAGTTGGAGTAAGGGTGAATAGAGAGAAGACTTTGGTGAGGAGAGTGTAGAGGTATGTCATGGACATCAAGTCTTCTAGCAGCCTAAGGAGTAAAAACTTAAACGCAATATCCTCTTGAATTCAAATCTCAAAGAAACTGAAAGAAACTATAACAACACTATAATATAACATACATCATAATATAGTCATAACAATCCATGTGAATCAGTCATTCATGAACTCTCTCAATATTGGAGGCAAATAAGATGGAGTAAGAAAGTTGACTTAGATTAACCAAGATGTCTCAAAAACAAATGCATAACCAGAGAACCAGTGTTCTTCATAAAAATATTACAATACCAGGGAGCCTAGCTCAACCATTCCACCTTAACAAAATACTAAAACTGCCTATATATACTCAGAAATTTTGCAGCCACCGGGAGAGTGATCAGACTTTTGCATTTAAAGTTTTCAGTCGGTGCCTGCTTTTTCAGATTGTGCAAGCCTCCTCATGTCAGATGTGAGCCAGGTGCATTTATGTGATTTACAGAAAAATATGTTCATAAGGAAGCCTCGAATCGACAGTCTTCCTTCACGCCCACTCTCTGCATGTTTTCCATTTATAGGGTGAGACAAGGTCTTAACTATCACCCCCATCTTCAATAATTACCTTCATCAGGATCAGCATGAGGCCTGACACCCATGAATTTTCAGGCGGTGCCCACGACTTCTTTAAGTAAATCCTGATGCCTTGAGGCCAAGCAGATCTTATTTTGTGACCAAATATGAACGCTTTCAACCTTTGGCATAGCTTCTCTCCATCACTCCATCTTCAATGTGACCTAGGGCCATGACCCTACGCAATTGCGTGATTGCAGGCGTGACCAAGGGTGATTTGAAAGAAAACTGCTTTTGTCCCCACAATTCACCATGAACCGCCACGCATCCCTTTCCAAAAACCACGGTTCTGATTGCAGACCACCCTTGAAATTTTAAAACGTGTGCACCTTCTGACCCCACAATGGAGCATGACTATTGATCTTGTGATCTGATATGAGGCTTCCTGATCAACGACCCAGCTCTGGCGCTCTAGATCGACGGATCAGATCTTCCCTCTTTGAATCAATGGATGAGATCTACTTCGCGAATCAGCCTTCAGAAATTTCAATTCTCAAACCACATTTCCCTCTAAGAAAAACATCCGGAGCTGAGGATCTGATGATGCGTGGCACTCTGGATTTGGATGGTCGAGATCCACTTCGGGTCTCCGAGACTTCGGGAAAATCAAAACTCAAATATGCCTTACTTCTCCATTCACTTTTACCCAGAGTTGTGGATCTGATGACACGTGGTTCTGGCTGATCAACAATTCAAATCCATTTCGGGCCTTCGGGACTTCGACCCTTTGGGATTTCTAAGCACTTCTCATTTCAAATCTCCCGAAGCTCATTTCCCCGAAGGCTTGGATCAGCTGCCACCTATCCCCTTTAAGATCAACGGTTTGTATTCACTTCGAGGAATTTTTTTTTGGTGTTATACTTCATGCAAGTTTTCACTCCCAAACGTCCGTGAGCCATTAATATGGAATGTTCCCGAAATCTTCGTCGTTGAAAGATTAAAATTGTCTTTTTCTTATGCTTCAATATCGAAATGGATTGTTTTAAGAAAGTTGTTCTTTTTTTTCATGGTTGTGACCTACATGATCAAGGATTTGGACAACTGGATATGAGCTAAGAAAACATGGAGACCAGAGTGCACAAACAAACAAGGGAAAATAGAAAATGATTTTATCGGCCGAAGGGGGGAAAACTTCAATACTTGGTCTACGAAAAGGAGAGAGATGGGCAAAAAATATAGACTTAGTTAGAAACCACAAACCCACAGGACTCTGACAAGTTTATGTGATAACATTTGGATCCACAGGGGATGGCATGCTCCCTGCGAGCTGCCAAGAACAAGTAGTACCAGTTCCTTAGCTGTTGGGTTATGGAGTTGAGCTCAAAAAATTTCGTCGAAGGCCGACATGTACACTATTCTACTTATAAAAAGGAAAAAAAAGCACACATGCTCTAGAAAGATCTTATTAATGTACAGTCCTAGGCTAACTGATTTTTACAAAGCGTTAGGTGAAAGAAAACTCCCACCATAACCACCCCGACTGTTCGGTAATATAATTCTTCTCTTTACTGCAAATGATCCACAAAATGTAAATGAAGTATGACAGCATCAAGAAAACATGCATACCCCCAAATGATGATAAGATGAATAACTTTGGAGGCTCCAATGCTTTTGGAAAACACAACTCCATATATAACCCCACAAGGTCAAAAAATTTATAATCAGGAAAGCTCAACATGTAATAAATTACCTCATGTCCTTCATTGTTTCTCACTCATCGTTCGATGTTCTCAGAGTATACAGGTGGGTGGAGGACAAATGAAGTTTGGCTAATCCCAGGTGATATTTTCTCACTTACAGGCTTTGGACAAGAGATAAACTACACATTTAGTTCCTCCTTTTCTCCTCCATGGCTCTCCCAAGTATTAGATTCATACTCATCATAAACAAGAACCATGGAAAATCTTTGCTCTTCGTCATCTTCACTGGGATATTCATCAAAATTTGGTTGTTCTTGGTTAGTATTTGAAACAACTTCTTTATCATAAGAAAAACTGCAAAAAACATCAGTTTCCCGGACAAAAATCTCCTCTACATTTCCTTTATAAGAGAAACAAACAAACTATGCCTTCAACTTTGAAAAACTAGGAAAAAACATAGAGGAATATTCCCTAGATTTTGCTGCTAGCTTTTCATCTATCTCAGCTTCATAGTCAGGAGAAAAATATTCTACAGAATACACTTGCGCTTCAACATTGGGATATTCAAAAGAGACATGTTGATCTTCATGAACGCTTAAAACAACAAACACTTCTAATATGATTCCAGATGTTTCTATGTTATTTCTATCATAATGAATATCATTCAACACCTCATTCTCTTCATGGCAAATGATTTCTTCCACAATAATAGCTTCATCATAAATATGGTATTTGTGACAAGCAAAATCTTTATAAAGCAAAGAAAACTCATCACAACAGTTTTCATAAAGATATTCAGTTGAAAAATAATCTTTACAAAATGAATTGAAAGCAGCATGAAAACCTATCAAAGAGTTGATGCTTGCAATGGGAAGAGATCGACACCAATCAAGAGCAATCCCTTGTAATGAATACTTGAAAAGATTAATCTGAACATATTCATGCACGATATGAAGTCGATGAATAAAAACATGAAATTTCAGAAAATGTTCAGCTGGAACTTCCCACTCTTCTCGTTGAAATTCAGGAAGGCTACTTTCCCATTCATCTCTACCAAGTAGTGGGTTAGGGAAACCAACTATTTTTGAAAAATCGCAGAAAGAAAACCTCTGAGCTAAAATCCTTTCCATTTCAAAATAGTGGAGTCTCCACTGGATCCTTTAATCATGGAGTCGTCAGGTGAATGATATGCAGTCTAAATGTGTCTGGTCTTTGTTCACCATCAAAGACTAGATATGATCGTTGTAAATCTCCCAGGGAACTTTCAAGCTGAGAAAGCAGCTGCTAAAAGCCTTCTCGATAAAAATTATTTGGGTCAGCTTCAGGTGTGCTAGAGGCAGCCACAACTGAAATTGTGAAGTCAACACAGTGGAGTCGCTAGGTGCAAGCACAATATTCAACGGTTATGATATCTGATGCACCTTTAGAATCAGAATCTCTTTGTTGTTCTATCCTAGGGAAATGTCTTCAATTTGTTCCCCGACAACGGCGCCAAAAATGTTAGCACTAGAAGTCACCCTCAGATTGCATAGAAGGTAAGCCTAGTACCCATCAGTTCATACAGTAAATGTAAATGATATTTAGGTGATCAAATGGAGAGGACTCAATGATAATAATGTTCTAACTTATAAATATGGACTAGCATGCATAAGCAATTGAGGTTTGGAATCAACTTCAGTCAGTAAGTTGGAGTAAGGGTGAATAGAGGGAAGACTTTAGTGAGAAGAGTGTAGAGGTCTGTCATTGACATCAGGTCTTCCAATAGCCTAAGGAGTAAAAACTTAAATGCAAGATCCTCTTGAATTCAAATCTCAAAGAAACTGAAAGAAACTATAATAGCACTATAATATAACATTCATCATAATACAGTGATCACAATCCATGTGAATCAGTCATTCATGAACTCTCTCAATATCGAAGGCAAATAATATGGAGTAAGAAAGATGAATCAGATTAATCAAGATGTCTCAAAAACAAATACATAACCAGAGAACCAGTGTTCTTCATAAAAATATTACAATATCAGGGAGCCTAGCTCAACCATTCCACCTTAAAAAAATACTAAAACTGCCTATGTATACTCAAAAATGCTACAACCACAGGGAGAGTGATCAAACTTTTGCAATTAAAGTTTTTGTTCGGTGCCTAATCTATTAGATTTTGCAAGCCTCCTCATGTCAGATGAGAGCCAGGTGAATTTATGTGCTTTACAGGAAAAGTTGTTCATAAGGAAGCTTTGGATTGACAGTCCGCCTTCACGGCCGCTCTCTACATGTTTTCCATTTATGGGGTGATACGAGGTCTCAACTGTCGCCCCCATATTCAATAAGGATCAGGATGAGGCCTGAAACCCATGAATGTTTCAGGCGATGCCCACGACTTCTTTGAGTCAATCCTGACACCTCGAGGCCAAGCAGATCTTATTATGTGACCAAATACAGGCGCTTTCGGCCTTTGGCACAGCTCCTCTCCATTGCCCCATCTTCAATGTGACCTAGGGCCATGACCCTATGCAATTGTGTGATTTCGAGTGCGACCAAGGGTGGTTTGAAAGCAAACCAATTTTGTCCCCGCAATTCACCATGAACCGCCACACATCCCTTTCCAAAAACCATGATTTTGATTGTGTCTCGCCCTTGAAATTTTAAAACCTGCGCACCTTATGACCCCGCAATGGAGTGTGATTGTCGATCTTGTGATCTGATATGAGTCTTCCTGATCAACGACCCAACTCTGGCACTTTAGATCGACAGATCAGATCTTCCCTCTTCGAATCAACGGTTAAGATCTGCTTCGTGAATCGACCTTTGTGAATTTCAATTCTCAAACCACATTTACCTCTAAGTAAAACCTCTGGATCTGAGGATATGATGACGTGTGGCATTCTGGATTTGGACGACCGAGATCCACTTCGGGTCTCCGGGAATTCAGAAAAAATCAAAACTCAAATCTGGCTTACTTCTCCATGCTCTTTTACCTGGAGTTGTGGATCTGATGACATGTGGCTCTGGCTGATCAATGGCTCAGATCCATTTTGGGTCTTCGGGATTTCTAAGAACTTCTCATTTAAAATATCCTGAATCTCATTTCCCCGAAGGCTTAGATCAACTGTCACCTGTCCCTTTTAATATCAACGACTCGTATTCACTTCGAGACCTTTTTTCTGGCGTTATATTTCGTGCAAATTTCCACTCCTGAACATTCGTGAGCCGTTGATCTGGATTGTTCCCAGAATATTTGCCACTGAAATATTAAAATTGTCTTTTGATTATGCTTCAATATTGAAACAAATTGTTTTAAGAAAGTTGTGCTTTGTGTTCATGGCTATGACTTGTACGATCAAGGATTTGGACGACTGGCTGCGAGCTGAGAAAATGGGGAGACTAGGGCACACAAATGAACAAGGGAAAACATAAAATGATATTATCGGCTGAAGGGGGAAAAATTTCAAGACTTGGTCTATGAAAAGGAGAGAGACAGGGAAAAATTACAGACTTAGGTAGAAACCACAAACCCATGGGACTCTGACAAGTTTATGTGATAACATTTGGCTCCACAGGGGATGGCACGCTCCCTGTGAGCTGCCAAGAACAAGTTGTTCCAGTGCCTTAGTTTTTGGGTTATAGAATCGAGCTCAAAACATTTTTCGAAGGATAACATGTACACAATTCTACTTATAAAAAGGAAAAAAAAGCACACATGCTCCAGAAATAACTTATTTATGTATAGTCCTAGGCTAACTGATTTTTAAAAAGAGTTAGGTGAAAGAAAACTTCCACCATAACCACCTAGACTGTTCGGTAATATAATTATTCTCTTTACTACAAATGATCCACAAAAGGAAAAGGAATTATGACATCATAAAGAAAACATGCCTTGGAACACTGACAATACCCCCAAATGATGATAAGATGAATAAATGTGTAGGCTCCAATGCTTTTGGAAAACATCGCTCCATATATAATCCCACAGGTTCAAAAAAATTATAATCAGGAAATCTCAACAAGTAAGAAATTACCTCCTATCCTTCATTGTTTCTCACCTATCGTTCAATGTTCTCAGAGTATACAGGTGGGTGGAGGAAAAATGCAGGTTGGCTAATCCCAGGTGATATTTTCTCACTTACGGGCTTTAGACAGGAGATAAACTGCACATTTAACTCCTCCATGGCTCTCCCAATGATCAAATTCATACTCATCATAAACAGGAACCATGGAAAAGCTTGCAATGGGAAGAGATCGACACCAATCATGAGCAATCCCCTGTAATGAAAACTTGAAAATATTAATTTGAACATCTTCATGTACGATATGAATTCGATGAATCTTCACTGATATGGACTTTTCCCGGAATCTTCGTTGTTAAAAGATTAAAACTATTTTTTGCTTATGCTTCAATATCGAAACAGACTGTTTGAAGAAAGTTGTGCTTTGTGTTCATGGCTGTGACCTGCACGATCAAGGATTTGGACGAATGGGTGCGAGCTAAGAAAATAGGGAGACCAGGGCACACAAACGAACAAGGGCAAACATAAAATAATTTTATCGTTTGAAGGGGGCAAAGCTTCAAGACTTGGTCTGTGAAAAAGAGAGAGAAATGGAAAAATTACAGACTTAGGTAGAAACCACAAACCCATAGGACTCTGACAAGTTTATGTGATAACACAATGGTTATATTATTTATGAAGGAACCGACTCCTATACCAATTTTTGAATGCATGCTTATACTGAGCCCCTGGTTGAATCAGTATAAGATATTTTTTCCATTAATTGAGCATTCATCAATAATTTATTAACTTTAAAATAGTAAATGCATGTAAACTCAAATCATAGTATACACAGTTTAATTTGGAAACCCTTGTGGGAGAAAACCACAAAAATGTATCTTTATAAATTTATATAGGAACCAACCTACTATTACAAATCTTGTAGGAACCAACCTACTAGAGACACTGATATCTTTAGATGAGAAAAAACTCAGTAAGATATTGTGTAGACACCAACCTACTAGAGACAGTGTTATCCCCTACTTTGGGTATAACTAAGGAGATCACGTCTCGAGGCCCACAGGTCCTAGACATGGAGTACCAAGAGACGGACGAATTGAACATGACCCCATAGGACCCCTCTTTTATTCAAGTGTAGTCCATTTATCAACAGTAGCAGTATCCATCCCACCAACCTGGTCCTAAAGTAGCATTAGTCTTGCTCCATAAGGTAATGAGTCTGGGTATCATGGTATGTGTCACTCTAATTTTTTAAGTACTTGAATATGTTGCATTGAATTCTTATTTATTTCATGACATTTTCTTGGAAATTATACTCTTTGCCTTTTTCCTACCTGGAAGTGTGACATGGTGCCCTAGTAAGTTGATCTCCCTTTAGGATGGGTTGCACTTGGTGGGTCTGTGAAAGTTCATCATTCATTCTCTCCATACTTACCACTTTCCATCTGTATTCCTCTCATCTACCCCTACCTTTGTTTGGGCATTAGGATTGGCCACGCTAGGAAGGGTTTTACCTTGCCTTATGGGAAGAAGGGGCTAAAGGCCCAGATGGTAAAAGTAGTTGGCAAGAGTTAAAATCCAATGTTGAAACCTTTGATATCCTTTGCTCAGGGATTCATGAGAAAGCAGTAAAAATATTCTTGGTAATAAAATGGGACTCATAAGATACACAAACACTCAAGGTACTAGTTGGTGGATAAGAGGTCTCATCACAAGCTGACCTGTTATGAACATGGGCATGTAGCGGTATGACACTACCACCTATTTGGTCACCAAACCAAGGTAGTGGCTCTTGGTGGAATAGCCAAGAGAAAGTGGGTCTCATCATGAACCAACCTTCTCATCTCCATGAAATTTTTGTGAATAACACTGTCAACTCTGGTCATAAGGCTAGGACAGTGGCCCTCAACTTTTCCCTTGAAGCATAAAAGAAAAAGATAAAAATAACTAAATCTAATAATAAAAGTCAATGAACGGGCTAGAAAACAATTTCATTTATGACAAGGTGCAACTCGCCCTCTACAAAGGCACCCAAAGGTAAGATTTACATTTCCCTGTTATTATTACACCCCATCCCCAAACACTTACCCCATGCCACCTCATACACCTACATGACTTGGATTGTCTCCCACTTGGGAAACACCCCAAACTTAAGGGAGGTTAGCCCAATAGGACACCCTAAGACCTTCTCCAAACCTAACTTGTCAAATTGCATAACGTCTTTGAGAATTTTTCTGGGTTAAGGAGCGTTTGGTGCACATGTTTGAGTAATTTAATTATTGAATGTGATTTACATGCTATGATACCTACGAATTATGAAATGCTGGAGGGAATACTTGTTGTTACTGCAGGACCTTTCCTGGTGGACAGGTACACATGAGGGGATGATTAGTTCGAACCTTCATGAGGGCTTAAATCCCATAGATGGATGTTGAAACCCCATCAAGGGGTATGAAGAAACTGAATATTTGCACCAGGAAAAGGAAGGACGTTACCTTTGGAGGCACCTTGGCAGACCTAGAACCAGGGGGATATTTCTCTTCCTTATGGACGTTGGCCCTTGAAGGCCCAGGATGTCACCATCATGACCCTCAACATCACCCAAAGTTAGGGTTTTCATTTTGAAGACAATTGTGAGCTTGGTGGCACATGTGGGCATCATTTGGGGCCTCTAGAGGCCAAGCCTTATACATTCTAGGCCCAACATTCCACCTTAGGGCCTCAATGTCACCCTAGAAGGGAATGATGTCACCCTTGGAGGTGTCTTTAGATGATAATTAATTTTATTTATGTCAAATTTGGATTTTAATGTAAATTGGCCAGGTCAGCCTTTATTTTGACCTAAAATTAATTAAGGGTCAAAGTTTTGTATAAATAGAGATAAAGTACTCTCATTTTAACATAAACACTCCTCACACAAGAGGAAGAGGACTGAAATTGGCACCCTACTTAGGGTTTATTGGCTGAAATTGTGATGCACACCTCTCTTTTGGAGTCTTCTTTTTGCAACTTGGATCAATTTTGGTGAAGTCATTTGGTAATCTAGTGTTTTCATGCATGATTATTCTTGGTGAAGTAAGTAAATGTGCTTTTTCCATAACTTTTGAATGGTTATGGTATATTTTCTTGCTCATAATAATTATTATGAAATTGCATGCTTGATAAACCCTAGAAGTGAAGAACTTAAGTTACTACTTCTTCACTTTGTATTTGTTGGATTTTGCCTAATTAGTTTAAATTGACAAGCCTCTAAAGCCCTAAAGTGATATCTCTTTAGAGTTATTGATCAACTGTGGTTGCACCTAAATATTTATTCAATTATCTAAGAAGGAGGAAAACCGCTAGGGCCTAGAAGTGCCTACTCTCTAGCAGCTCACCTCCCCAAAGATTGATTCCCAAGAAGACTTAAGTTACTACTCTTCTAAGATTCATCTTTTACTTGGATAAACATAATCATTTTGTTGCTTACTCCAAATGAATGTTTCTAAAATATTGACTCCATAACCCTTTAAAGGCACTAGTCATTACACTCCTTTTGTAGAGAGATCAAACCAACACTCAAACCTTGAACTTTCTAGCTTTCACAAACTAAAACTAACTCTAACCTAGACTAGATAACTAATTTACTTTTTGTTGTTATATATCATTGTTACAGCCATCTTAATGCAGCAAATGTTTTTCATAAACTACATTTAATGCTAGCTAAACACTTCTAAATTAGCTTGTGACAACTGATTATCATTCTGCCTAATAAAATATTTTTTTTCATTGTCTTTTCAAGCAATTTAGAGGCATATTTCTTGCAGTTGTTATAAAATACTTATTTTTGTTGTAAACTTTCATTTTGATGCAATTTTGTATCAACTAGCATACATTTCAATGGTTTGTTGTTTTATTGAAGCACTAACATCATTTTTTACTTGAAACTGCCATATTTTCGCTTCTTGTCTTGTTCTGGGAAGGTACACTTCATCCATTACATTTTTTTCATCTCTTGATACATAATGAACTTTTGACTTGAGTGACCAGTGAGAGGGGGGTATTTTTTCATCCTTGCTTTAGTTTCATCAGCCCTCTAGGTCACTATGGACGTCTCCCTTGGGGTAATTTTAACATAATTTTAAACAAAAAGGGGTTTCCTATTAAGGTGACAGTGATAGGTCACCCCCTTGTTACGCCAATCTTGTATCACTTGACTTGGGATTTGGGCAAGTACAGATTGTGCAATAACATTTTTGGCGTCGTTTCCAGGGATCATCGAGTCAATTTTCCTCGAAGGACACTTGGTGACTCCACTGAGGGTGATCCCCTCATCCCTTTGATAATATCAAAGAGATCATTTGGCGACTCCACTGAGGGTGATCCTATCATACCTTTGATAATATCAAGGAGATTGTTTGGCGACTCCATTGATGACGACTCATAGCAGACGTCAATACACACCTTATTATCCTATAGATTCTATTGTCCCTATGGCCCATCCTAAATGGTCTTGGAAGAACTCTTTGACCCTTTAGACTTGGCCAATATCTAAGGAGGATTACATGATCTCCCTAAAGATGTTGATTCATGGATACCCAAGTTTTCAAGAGAGGATGGGGCTTCTGGTAACACACATTGGACTAAATTATGTGAGATTTATGAGTTCCATTAGTCTGGGAAAGAACATCCTGACACATTTATGATACTTTTCTTTGCCTCACTCACTGGAAATGCCAGAAAATGGAGCACTAAACTCCCGAGAAAAATCCTCACAACCTGTGAAAATGTAGAACAAGTTTTTATGCAAAGATTGGGTGTGATGAAAGATATGGCCTCCCTTTATTCCCAATATCTCAAAATTTTCAACAAAATGATGAAGATGTTAGGGAATTTAATGACAGGTTTAACACCTTACTTGGTCAAATTGATCCCAACTTTCAACCAGAGAACGTTATTCTCAGACAATATTTAAATTCCTTCGAAGGAAACTTCCAATCTATCCTCAAGAACCATTTCCTTACAAACCTCAAAGAAGCACAAGATGGTGCTTTCCGGATTGAAGAAAATATCAGATGAAGAAATCCCATTTCCCAAGTCAATCTTTTTCACAACCAAGATGATATCTTATGGTCCAATGAGGAAAGAATGGAAGAACAAGAACATGATTTTCCAAAGATACTAAAGGTAAAAAAATGGCATTAAATTGGATACCCCTAAGGGAACCAGTACTTGGAAGAGGGGATTTTCAAACATGAAAGATGCCTGGATTTTTCAAAACAACGTGAGCCCCATGAGGATCTAAGTGCCCTTGAGAATATCTTTGAAGATTGGGAGGGTGATAAAGGAGACATTGAATTTTTACCCTCACAAATCACTGAGGAAGATGATTTTGGAGAAGACTCACCTGTTATTTTTCATGTTGGAAGCGTTGGGACAAGATACGGCGAACTCACACATTTTTATGTTACCCTCCATATCAATGATTTCCTTCTCCATAATTGTGTTTTTGACCCAGATACTTATAGAAACATTATGAATCAAAGGGTCATGAACCAACTGGGACTTAGTATATCACAACCGTTTAATGATACACAAGATGGTTTTACATGTGGTATTATCAAATACTTGGTGGTTTCCTTCCATACTTTCCCTGATGTCTCTTTCAAGATTGAGGTAATAGTAATAGACACATTAAGTAGTTGGGTAATCTTGCTCTGCAAAGAATTGGTAGAAAAACTAGGTGGAAGCTTCCAAGACCAAGGATCTGAGGCCATTGTACCCTATCCCTAGGGAGGATTTTTCACCCTTTACAAGGAACCTATCATTGGATGCCTCATTGAAGCTTCTGAAGAACCCACTGATCAACTCCTTTTTGTAAACAATGGTGTAGAGAGTTGATTCGTTCAAGAAGGAAAATCCAAATATGAGCCTTGCAAAACACCTGAAGGAATATGGACCTTAGAATTCGATGGTGCTCACTCGATTTTTGGCTCAAGGACGAGCATCGCCTTAACTTGCCCTTCTAAAGAAACTTTCTACTACTCCTATAGGCTTGAATATCATTGCATGAACAACATTGTTGAATATGAGGCTTTAATTATAGGTCTTAATATGGCCATTGATAGGAGTATAACGCACTTGAGGGTCATTGGTGATTCAAACCCAATAGTATCACAAGTTTTACTAAACTTTGCCACAAAGAATGAAAGACTCAAAAGGTATTGAGACTTTGCAAGATCTATTGCAAAATCTTTTGAAGTGGTGTCAATAGAAGCAGTCCCTAGAGAGGAAAATTATGTAGTAGATGCCTTAGTTGTCTCAGCATCTACCTTGCAACCTTATGAAGGCCCCCTCCATAATTTGTGCAAAATGGAGGTTCTATTTAGACCATCAATCCATGATAACTTAGATCATTGGCAGGTTTTTGAAGATGACAGCCAAATACTTAGATTCATGGAAAATAGTAGAGAGTTCATTGATTCACAAGTAAATTTCCTAGTTGATTCCATGGACCTTGAGGTAGTAAATTTGCAAAATAATACTTTGCCAAAAGGGTTCATTCCTTTAGAACAACTCTTTGATATACATGATGTTTACAAAGGAAAAAACCCCAAACAACAAACAGATAAGGTCTTGGAATTCAATATTGGCACTGAGATGGATCCAAGGATGGTAAATATAGGGAGGGCACCACTGAAGAAGAGAGAAACAAAATATTTAACCTCATTAGAGAGTTTAAGGATGCCTTTACTTGGACTTATGATTACTTGAAGGCTTATAGGAGTGATGTCATACAACATGATATGCCCTTGACAGAAGGAGCCAAACCTTTCCAACAAAAACTAAGGAATATTAATCCTAAGTTGGAAAACTAGATACAAAAGGAAATCCAAAAAATGGTAGATGTTGGTATTATAGTTCCCATTAGGTATTCATCGTGGATGTCTAATTTGATGGTTGTCTGAAAGAAGAGCGGTGACATTCGCCTATGTGTTGATTTCTGGAACCTTAACCAACTATCATTGAAGGACAATTACCCCCTCCCAAATATGGAACATTTATTACAAAGGGTCACCGGAGTAGGCATGATGTCTATGCTAGATGGATTTTCTGGATACAATCAAGTGTTACTCAAAAGGGAGGATCAACTCAAAACAACATTTACTACACCATGGGGAAAATTCATGTACTTAAGAATGTCGTTTGGTCTTATGAATGCAGATTCAAATTTTCAAAGAGTAATAGACTTTACCTTTAGGGATCTGATCCAAAAGATTATAGAAATTTACCAAGATGATCTCACAGTCGTGTCAAAAGAAAGGAAAGATCACATCTCACACTTCATAATTGTCTTTGAAAGGTGTAGGAAATATGGTATTTCCTTGAACCCTAAAAAATCTATTTTGGGGATAGATAAGGGGAAGTTATTGGGAAACATAGTTTCAAAAGGGGGAATCTATGTTGACCCAGAGGGAATCTAGTCTATCAAGAGTGTACGTCCCCCTGCTAATAAAAAGGCCCTTCAATCATTTTTTGGGAAGATAAATTTCATTCGAAGATTTGTTCCAAATTTTGTTGAGAGAATAAAACCCATGAGTGTCTTGCTTAAGAAAGACGTGGCATTCATATGGGATGAAAAAGGTCTATGACATTTTGAATATATAAATAATGACATTTCCCAAGCCCTGGTTTTGGTTAGCCTTGATTACTCGCATGATTTCATGATATTCTCTTTTACTTTTCAAGATACCATTGCATGTGTCTTGTTGAAAAAGGACGTTGATGATCATGAACACCCTATTTTGTTCATGAGCAAAGTCCTTAGGATTCAAAATTGAATTATTCAATTACTGAAAATAAAGAATATGCCTTGGTGAAATCTCTCAAGCATTTTAGAAACTACATTGGCTATAACAAGATTAAGGCTTATGTCCCTTACCAAGCGGTAAAAGATGTTTTATCACAACAAGGTTGTAAGGTTACTAGGGGTAAGTGGGTTTCCAAGATCCAATAATATGAATTAGAAATAAAACCCACTAAAATTATAAAGGGACAAGGGTTATCTTAGATGTTGACTAAAAGCAACGAAGAATCCATACAAATGGGAGAGAACGAGCAAGTGAATATGGTGGTGAGTGAACTACAACATGATGAATGGTATTCTGACATAATATATTTCCTTAATAATTTATCGTGCTTGGAACACCTAGTGGACTATAAAATAAGGTCGCTAAGACTCAAAGCTATGAATTATTGCTTAACCAAGGATGGTCTTAGTTGGAAAGACCCAGATGGATTTCTCCTTAGATGTGTGAACAAAGATGAGGCTAACAAATTTCTAAAGGAGCTACACTCTGGGTATTGTGGGGGGGCACTTTGTTGCCCGTACTACTGCTCACAAGATTTTGAGGGCTAGATATTATTGGACAACATTGTTTGTTGATAATCACCGATATGTCCACTCATGCCAACCTTGTCAATACTTTGAGGGTAAACATATACTACATGCACAACCTCTAAGACTTGTGATTGTAGAAACCCCTTTTCAAAAATGGGGTTTGGATTTTATTGGTGAATTTAAGGATAATTCGAGTAATGGTTATCGATGTTGGACACACTGACTACACTGAGAGGTGGGGGTGAACAGTGTAGGGATCTTTTTCCCAAAACTTCCCCTTCACAAAACTCATTAGTTAGCAATCACCATTTACTCATTACTTATTGTTTTCATTTATAATCAATTAAATGTGAACATATATCAACAATGTATCATCAACAAATCATCACCACAAGGAACACAAGGAACCCAAGATGTATGTACAGTTTTCTTTTTATTACATACTACAATCCTTGGGTTATCAACAACAACTTAATAGAGCACAACTCTACAAGAGCACCAACTCCATAATGAAAGACTCAACTTACACCCTCAGCACCAACTGAGATAAGGCAACAATACTTAACATATATCAATATGTCAATAGGTACGTGACCTGTCAGTAGTGCAGCACGCATATATACGTGCCCTACTAGTATTACATCTCACGTGTGTACACGGCCAGTCTGTAATATAGCCTGTGTATCACATCTGAGAAACTAGGGTTTTCTTTTCATCACACACTCAGATCTTTTGCAGCCCTCAATCACATTCTCTTTTGTCTCTTACTGTCCAATCTAACCCATAACCAATCACAACACATCCAATCTCTCCAATAACTTACTCATTCTCCTCAACCATACAATATGAATGCTACTCAATCATGTATAAGCAAACATCATACTATAGCAATCATATTAGTTCTAAATCATAAGAGTGTTGCTCACTCTATCAACCAACACAAACCATATCACAACAACCATACCAAGAATGCCTTAAGCATTTACTATACAACAAGCAAGAGTATCCATCATGACAACAATGTAACCATACTAGAATTTCTATGGCATATCTGAGCCCATAGAATGCAAATCTAGAACCTACTTCAGTCTTCAAGAACCAGTCATCATCTCAACTACAATTCTTCATGACTTCATCCACTGTACGCACCCTGTCCTCATTCAGCCCGCGTATGTATGCGCCTTGGATCACTGCGGCCCGAGTATACCTCAAAAACTAGGGTTTCTGAACTTTCGAGACTATTTTTTTCATGATCTTAGACTTTCCAAAACTTGGATTCATCCATGAGATCCTCCATACACACTCTCTCTCATAATAGATCTTTAATACATGCTCAATAGATACACAAGAGATATATTTCACAAGAGACCCTTGACTCTTATTTATACTCTCCAAGTAGCTTCCTTAGAATCATATTCTAGGTCACTTAACCCACTTCTAGGTCACTTAATCCATTTCTAGGTCACTTAACCTATTTCTAGGTCACTTAACCCATTTCTAGGTCACTTAACCTATTTTCTTCATTTTTAGGGTTAATCACTTTCCAATATTAGAAGTTCTCCATTTATTTATCATTTAAATATTCCTCCTTGACTGTGTCACTTGTCTTTACAATTTAAATAATAATTTCTTCTTTGCAAGATTCTTTGACTTCTTTGACCTTTTGGGGCTTCAAACCTACATATGAGGGTCCTCCAACTTCGTAAGGCCATAACTCTCAAACCATGAGGAGTTATGTGACATTCCACATACCACTGGAAATGGCATGACAAGAACTATCCATATAGGATAGTTCCACTGACAAATTCACTGATCTTCAACTCATTATTCCGCATATAAGTATGGGTTCTCCAACCATACTTCTAGGATAACTCAACCGTAAAACATCTTCCCGTGAGGGATTTCATCATAAGGGGACCACTTTGGAGTTCATCCATTTGTGCACCTTATCAACCATGATAAGACAATAATGATTCATATTTACATCAATCCAACAATGCATCATATACCAATGAAACCACATCGATCCATATTCATCTATGCATCATATCAATGACATCATATGACTATGATTCCACTTGACATCTATCCATTCTCATCAAGGACAATACATATTACATTAGTATGCTATGACAATACATTGTCCATTTGACATCAATCAACATAAATCATTTGACATCAACCCTTTGACCTTTGACATCATTCAATCATCCTTTGGTATCAATCAATTCCTTGACATCAATCAATCAATCATCCTTTGGCATCAATTAATCACTTGACATCAATTAATTAAACCTTTGGCATCAATGACAACATGATTCAACAATCTCCCCCTTTGGCATTGATGGAAATACCAACATTGATGTCAACACCAATCATTGATGTCAACATATAGACAAGGCATGCTCTACATCAATAGTAATCAATCACATCAATGTGACTATCTCTCTCCATCAATAATCATCAATCACATAAATGTGACTATCTCTCCCCCTTTGAAATAGGGTCATTCTCCTCTTGGGGTTGCTCCCCCTACTTGAACTCTCCTTGGGGCTACTCCCCCTACCTGAATTCCTTTGATCTTCCTTTGAACAATGTGTCCCCTTTTTTAACAAGGGATATCACTCTGATATTTCTCATGCTCCCCCTGTGACCATCGCTCCCAGTTTGGGCTTCAAAACGTCATACAAATATCACTCATTACCATACATTTTTCACCTATGCTTCCATTATATCACTCATTATTCACCACCATGTCACTTCATTTTCCCTATTGTTCACCATTAATGGGTCTCATTTATATTTTCCAAATATTATTTATTTTTAAGCATTTTTAAGAGAAATTCTTGATTAAATATTAGAAAATAATATATTTTACTTTATATATGGAAAATGGATTGTTTTTGTGACATGTGTAGGTGCCAAGGAAGCTTCCAAGACACCTTTATGTGGGATCAAATTCGAATTTGAGAAGATAAACCTCATGGAGAAGATCATGATCTCATGGAGAAGATCAAGGACAAAAGGGGGTTATGTGTCTAGATGGTTGAGAAATGTATGGAACTAAAGAGAGATTAGTGGATCACATCTATGATTTTGTTACTCATCCCATTGTATAAATAGGAGTACAATCTCCTCCATTTGTAACTTGAATCTTATAATCTTAGAATTAGAGAGAGTTGTAATCTTAGAGTCGGTTTTGGAGATTTTGAAATAAAGAATCATACTTTGATTTTGTTGCTTCCACATTTGAGTCTCCTTTGAAGTGGTGTGCTTGTGGAGTTATGGAGGGCCCCCATGTCCTCACTTGCATACCTATTTTAATTTAGATGATGTAATCTTGTGAGTTTTGATTAGGAATATGTTTATTGTTTAATCATCATTTCTGCTTTATGTTCATGGTTATAATTGAGAACTTCAATTACACAATAGATGAGTAAACCTTGAAGAGGATTCAGTTGTTGATTGAATCTGAATTATTGCCTTGAACCCTGTTTTCAATGAGTTTGATTTCAAGTATGATTGATTTGAACGAGACTTTGTGAGTTGATTCCTTGTAAGGGGACTGGAGTTTCCAACAAATCTTAGGAATTAGATAACAGATTTTAGTGTGTGTAAGAGATTCTGTGAGTTGAGTCCTTGTAAGGGGATTAGAATCTCAGGCAAACATAAGCACTCTGTTTTTAGTAGGTAGATTTGTTTAAATTGCAGAGGTGTTTAAGTGAGAAGGAACCAAAGTACAATCTCTTGTAAAAGAGTATTGGYTCCTGYTACATCAAACMCTMGTGAGAAGGAACCAAAGTACAATCTCTTGTAAAAGAGTATTGGCTCCTRCTACATCAAAYCCTCCTTTAGRTAGTTGAATCTTTTCTAGATCTATATATTTTAGGTAGCGCTTCTAAGTTTACCTTCCYGGGTTGACATTAAATWGAACTCTGATTGACATCATCAATTAGAACTAAACATTTTGGCGCCGTTGCCGGGGAAGTGCAACTAGAAGGATTGAGTAATTATTTTCTGCATTTGATTTTATGGACTAACTTGTGAACCCTGGTGACAGCAGGATCTTCATAAAGGAGTTCAAGTTTGGAGTGTTTTATTTTCGCAATTAGTTTAATTAGTTTTAAATTCAGTTTTTAAACCCCACATTTCTTACTAATTCATCTACGAATGAGAAATTTGAATATGTTAAACAGGTACTTTTTGGAGAAAAAGAATAATCTTGAAGACTGGTTCCAAAAGAACCTTGGGCAAACTCCAAAAATGAAACAGGTTACTCACATCCTTGCAAACAATCAGGTAAACATTTTAAATCTTGATGTGAGCATGTTCGAATTTTTAATCTGTAGATGGCTTCACTGGAAGCATTATTTTACTTAGAAAATAAAACATCTTTCAAGTTAATGTAGAATAGATTAAAAATAAAAATAAAAATAAACGAGATCTCGTAGAATTTTCTTGTACAATTTTCTTTTAGTCTTGTTTTTTAAAATATCATCATGAATAAAAAAAGTTGCTTCATCTTTGCATTTCTATGTCTTGTTTATGTATCACGGGTGAGCCAGGAGCTTGATTATCGGAAATCTTTGTCTTCTGAGAGTCTAAACGCATAGACAATGCTAGGTTTGATTGCAGATCTTAATTGTGTTTATTATCCATACACTCTAACCTACATAAATAAAAACAAATCAAGATATTAGTATGCTCTCTTCCTATGCTTCGTGCGATCAGGAAGATCAAAAAAATCTATTGATTTATTCCAATAAAAATACTTTTGCTGGAAAATTGATTTGCATGAGAGAAAAATCATCTTAATTTTTTTTTTAAAACTTAGTTTTTTTAAATTTTAGTTTAAAAAAATTAATAAAAAAATCAAAAATAAAAAATAAAAATTCCCACATAATAATATATATCATATATATATTATTATTAAAAAAATTCTTTTTGAAAATAGCCATGTTTTTTAGACATAGGTTCAATATCATTTTTTTTTTTAATTAAAAAAAAAAAAAAAAAAAACCAACTTATTTAAATAAAATAAAAAAATCAGAATAAACAAAACAATTAATAAATACAAACCATAAAAAATGCAAAACATTAAAAAATAAAACATAAAAATAAAAATTGCACCGTGTGAATCAAAAGAGAACCCATACTTTGAATTTCGGAATTTGCTTTTTACTGCAAAATTGCTTCGTGCAAATTCTGGAAGAATCAATGAGAGCACAAGACCTGCTCATGGAGCAAAACAACCACCTTGCATCTGATCCAGTCTATTTCACTCGCCGCGACGTAAACTCCATGCCATTCCTTCTCTGGCTACTCGCCCATTCTGCACGTCCATGCCCATGCCCACGCCCATTCTGCACGCCTCCCAAACTGCCATAGCTGGCATATGAATATCCACTGACTGCTCATTGGAGTTATGAGTTTGTTTCCGGGTTTCACCTTTCCATTCGATATCGTTCTCCTTCCCCATTTGTAGTCGGTGGAGTTGTTAGCTTTGAAAAAAAACAAAGAAACCCCCGTTGGTGCGTCCAGTCAGCTATTGGTTCCTTAGGATGGTTGGAGGAAGGATTCCATTGAGAAGAGTGTTATTATCGCACCAGATGAATTTACAGTGGAGCACCCATGGAAGGATGATAAGCTAAAGTGACATCAACTTAATCATGTTTTATTCGGTGAATGATGGCGGTGGACGGATTTACCACTGAAATCTCCTATTGACGCGCCAGGGTTTCAACCTGAAGAGTGTCATCATGGCTACCCGATTTTGAACGTGACGTGAAGGATATTTCTTTCATCCACATTTTCTAATTACGGGGGGAGGCATATCCGTTAGACAGTTAAGCGTAGATCTTTCACCGATAATATCAACCAACCATCCGTAAATGTGCAGAATATCTCTATGCGTGAGTGTTGTGTGTGCCTTTCTTTTCGCATGGATTGTTTACTGGACTGGTTCCGCGGATGGGTTGTGTGAACCATATTGCCCCCGGGGGAACGAATCTATCAAAATAACATCTTCCTCACTCAGGCGGGGTTTGGGGAGAGATTCGCATATCAATGGTTGAAAACTTCGCACCTCGGCATCATCTATAACCTATTCACCATCTCTGGGTGGATGTGATTTCTCCCCTCTTCTTGACAGTACCCGTTCAGTTTCTAGAATCTCCTTCTTATATGATACCGATGCCACTATGGTTGTTGTTAGTAAGAAAACAGCCCAGAACGTCTCGATCAGCCGCGTTCACTTGGATTAATATTTCATCATAAAGGGACAACATCTTTTTAAAAATCAGTCATTGTTGTCATTTTTCAAATGCCCATTCATCGCAGATCTTTTTACTTCGAAGTCTTCCTTGGAAATCTTATACAGATTTGATATTTCATTGATTTGAAAATATATAAGGGAACATTAGGAAGATTAATTTAGAAGAACATTTGGTGGATTATTTAAATGCTTATTAACTACTGGCAATTTCATATTGTTGTATGCTTTTATAACGCACTCATCTACACGACACAACAAATCTATAAGGCCAAGCTTTTTGCCATGCATAAAATTTAGCTGACAAAAACAGGGAGTAAATTTACTTTTCATGCTTATTTCTTTACGAATGGATTGATATTAATATCATGATTGAGTCAATTTAAATACTTTGATTTTTTTTAACCTGTTTCATTTGGCATCTAGCGTAA
>ML777062.1:718569-741590 GCA_009831015.1 Picea engelmannii | reverse complement strand
GTCTAGGACAATCCTTCGTGTAGTTATCATCACCACAGATAAGGCAAGGGTAACGTGGTTTGCGCTTATCCCGATCTTCAACAGGAGGAGTTTTAGTTTGCTCATTTTGATTATTATTTTTACTCTCCTTATTCTTGCCTCTCCCTTTCTTTGATTTATTTTTACCGGTCGGCGTAGATTGAACATCATTCACCTCAGAGGTTTTACTGGCAGGAGGAGCAGGAGACAGAGCATTTTGAACATTAGAAGATGTGGATTTAGGGGTTGTAGTTGAAACAGAATGTGAGTGGGTATGAGTAGTACCAATCACACCATCAGCTGCATGCGAGGCAACTGGAGCAGTTGAAGTGCTGGAAGTACCAGGACGAGGTAGTTCAGGTAGTAAATCGTAAATTGTTCCGTTTGTGAATAAACGAGATCAAGATACTGAGCGCGAATTATAGACTGATCCTATGTAACAACACCACCCATAGCAATGTCTTTAACGATTTCATTCACGAAAGATTTTGTAAACCATTCTGCCAGTAACTGATCAGGGAGTTCAAGTTTGATGAGACGTCGTCTCCGTCTCCACTCATGTATATGATCCGAGATGTGAGTACCTTTAGTTTGTTTGAAAGAAGTCAAGATCTCAGTCCCAGTGTCATAATGGATCGGTAACTGGTAATGTGTGAGGAAATCCATAGCTAGGGTGTTGAAATAAGAAAAGAAACCTCGTGGTAATTCAATATACCACTTCGCAGCCAAACCGGTAAGGGTTCGTTGAAAAAGACGTAGACGAATGGAGTCATCCATCAGAAAGTTGGACGAGAACCATAAATGAAAAGTCATGACATGATTATTTGGGTCCTCTCCTGCCTTGCCATCGAATTTCGAAATATCTGATGGAAGCTTAGCAGGAATAGCAGGCCATTGGGGATAGTGACGAATAAGATCATTTAGAATCTTAGAAAAATCTGGCAAATCCAAAGTAGCAAGAAAATGCAACTTTCAGTTTACTTGTGGGTACTGGTGACTTTGGGGTGGAAGCCCTATCGGTAAACCAGTAGGACCGTAAGAAGACTGTTCGTAGAGGGAAGACCCAGGCTGATTCGGTGGTGGGCGGATAGGATAGTAGCCCCAAGGATTGTAACCTTGAGTTTGAGTAGGGACCTGAGGCTAAGTAGTCTGACCCAAACCCCAAATGGGATTGGTGACACCTGGATAAGGTTGGCCGATAGTAGGGGCACGTTGTTTCCCCCCAACATTTTGAGGAAAATTTTGTAGAAGCTGATTCCAATACTGGGCCAATTCAGGAGGTATATTTTGTCCAAAAGGTGAGGTCGGTCCCCCTACAGTGGGTATAGTTCCACCCGTAAGTTGTGTACCAACCATAGGTTGCGTCATAACTGTGTTGTGTCCAGGAAAAGGAAAAGGAACCGTACCACCTTGTCCACCAACAAGAATTTGTAAGTTTGGTGCAACAGTCGGGATAGTGCCACTAGGATTAGGATTACCAGAAGGAAACTGAGGGAGTGTCGGGATAAAAACGGGAATAGGGTGCCCAGGAAAAGGAGGACCACCTAGAGAACCGACTGGGGTTTGCAAAGGTGTTGGATTAGAAGCATTCAACAAAGCATTCAACGCATGGTAACTAGGAGGTAAATTTGGGTTAGTCTCAGGCATTCGCCGGGTATTGATAGGAGCAAGGGTAGTTGTAGGAATTTCATTTTGGACACTCGCAGTATTCACGAGATGGGCCATCTCAGGAGGGAGAACAAAATGGTAAGAGGTCTCTATAGGTGTAGTTTCTCTCTCAGAAGATACTGGAGGGTTGATTTCGTAAACCGGAGGGGACTCAGCCCTGAAAAGGACTCATCAGAAATCACCCAACCAAAAAGGATCTTGGCCTACTACACCAGAAGAAGGCCCAACAACTGATTCAGAAGATGTAACAACTGCTTATTCAGAAGGATTTAATTGTAAAAAAGGTCGTTCACCGCAACGAATGTGATAGTCCTCTCTAGTATTGGTAATTTGAAAATCTTCTAGAGAATCAGTGCGTTCTACCCGTGAAGGTGGTGTAGAAACGTCTTGGACTTCACTCTGATGAGGGGAACCTTTAGGGGTACCCTCAGGTGTCGCCGTATGCAAGGGTTGTGAAACGTCTGGATGTTCCGGAGATAAACCTTGCATTCTACGTGAATGTCGTGGGGGAGCAATTGTAAACAAGTAACAAGCTCCGCAAAGAAAATCCTATGGTCAACCTCGAGAAACACTTAACACACACTAGTAAGGATAATCTAGGAAGCAATCACCAAGCAAACAATACCTTCTAATTTCGAAGCCACTAGTTGGTGATGAAATCCAACGTCGCAACGACGAGACGAGAAAGGGTGGGACGGGGTGGAAAAGTTACGCTGATGACCTGCTTAACAGAAATACACCCTGGTGCAAGCTCCCACACATAATCGTGGGTATACCCTCCAAGGAGCCCGAGTGAGTCTGGCCAATGTCAATTACAGGTATCGTGAAGACTTTCCCCTCCACAGTCACCTTGGGTAAGAACCTAGAGAGATAGGTCACCAAGGTCACCACAAACAACAGACAGCCTGGGGGAACAGTCGTCAGTCCGATCCACACGCAAGGGCAGGGTATCTAGCCCAAAATCAACTCAAAGGCTTCCACTCATAATTGTGGGTATACCTCGGAGTGATCCCCGTAATACGTGCAATCTCTACACCGATGTCAACAAAGCAGGGTTAGTAACTCTACCAACACCAATGCGACCTAGTGCTTGACCCTTGTGTTAGAAGGGCGTCCCAGGACAATATGTTGCAAACAGAATTTAACACTCCCTAACTCAAGATGCTATTGTGTGTTTTTGAGCTTTTGGAGAGTGTATCTCTCTTCCTACTCCAAATCACTAGCCTAGCTAAATGTTGGTGTAAAAGAGCCCTAGAAAAGAGTTACTAGATAAATTTTAAAATTACGTAATGTTTTTAAAAGCTGTTGTTTACTCAAAGGTAACGGAAGTGAAACTCATGTTGTATGACTCTGACCCAAATAATGCAAGGATGCTAATGAAATATAATTCTTTTCATTCCATGAATCCTAGTTATGGGAGAGAGAGAAAATTTTCCAAATCCACTCAATACTACAATGCAACGTACAATTTCCTTTCAGATGTCAATGCAAACAATCATTTATCAAAGGACAATCTCTATGTGTCTTTTTCAAATACTTCAATAAACTCAAAAATTTGATTTTCAATGTCTTCTGAAATACAAAAAACAATATTTTTGAAACAAAACTTGTTGTTCACTTTCCAAAAAGAACTCTGATTAATGAGAAAATAAAATCAAATTATAAAGAATCAAACCATAAAAACCCAATCAACTCTTTCAATGAAAGTAAAAACAAAAAGAAAACCAATGAATCTTCTCAATGCAAATGAAAATGTTCTTTCGAACCAACAAGCAAATAAGGAACACCAAGTACTTAACTCTCTACCAATCGCTGGTTCTTAGCCAATCAGACACATTCAACTCTAGAAGTCAGAGAGAATGAGAATGCCAATAAGAGCCAAGAAACGAAATTCAAGCTACAAAGGGAAAGAAGAACCTTGAAACCCTAAATCTGTTCAAGAAAGAAAACTAAAGCAAGAGATATATAAATCAATGATCCAATAAGCCTAAAATATGTAATGCAACTGATCTGAGCAGTTGACAAAATCAAAACTCAATTTCAAAATTTTCAAAAATCATGCTCGCAGGCAAGCAGTGTTACATAGTGCGAGAAGATAGGATTCTCGTAGGCCACATTGTAGCAAGGTGCGAGGTGTTCGCACTGGACCCTATATGCAGGGTGTGAAGCTGACTAGTTCTCGCAAGCTGCAGTTAAACACAGTGTGAGAACTCCTGAAGATAACAAATTTTTTGAAAATGAAAGTAAAATTCAAACAGGCTTCTGAACCCAGTAAGTCTATCAGGATATCCTGAAGACTCAGACACTGACAAGACATGATAATAATGAAACTAGAGCAAATGGCCACATAAAAACTCAAAAACCATATAAAAAAAAAGGGAATAGCTTCACCAGTGGAGTCGCCAATTTTGTTTCAGGATTAATCCGTAAGTGCGGACACAAACCGATCTCCCTAGATCCACCTGGATCTAGAACAAAACAGGACAGAATAATACTCTTTCCCTATATCTAGACTATTGAATGAACTAAGAGGCAAGGATCATGAACATACCTTTATGAACGCTTCCTTGGGTCTCTGTTGTTCCAAGCTTCACTCCAACGCTCTTGTGCCGTTCGTATCACAATATTACAAACCAATCTAAGTGAAGGAAGATCAATATATTCAATAGCTAATCTATACATATGATCAAGGAGTTATGTAATAAAGTGACATCATCTTTATGGGAAAGAGACATATTACTGTATTAAATTGATAGAAAGTGAAACTTACAACCTGAGCCTTGATGTTGTAGATCTCCTTTCAATGGCTCCTAGCTCTGACACACACACTTTCTCATGCATGAAGAAAATCAACCACTTTTGATGACCTTGCTGGTGTCTCTGACTGCTGTAGCATCAGTCCTTCATACAATCTCCCACTAATTCTCAAATCAATCTCTTGCTAGTTTGATTCTAACTTTTTTCTATGAGCCTTCTCTTCAATATATAGGAGAGAATAGATTAGTTACTTGGATAGGAATAATCCCAAGATATCAGGAAAACCAGTACTTAGATAACTATTCGAATGCCAACTCATCTTTCTAGAAGATTACTTTCTAGAAGGCTCGAGAACTTCATCTTTTTCCTTCTTTAAGAAGATGTTCGCACCCTGATAGTTAGATACAGTGTGAACCCCTCGCACCCCAGCTTAATGCAGCCTGCGAGAATCATGCATTCTCGCAGGCAAATATATAGGTAGCCTGCAAACCTCCCTTAAAAGTATGATTTTTGGAAGCAGAAAAATGTAGATTTTCTCAGGAAAGTGTTCTTAGTGAAGAGCTTGATTTTCCATCATCATAACATCATCACAATGACCAAAATTGTGGATAACAACTATTGAAGGGATACTTTCCCAATTATTGTAATGAGCTCATAGAGCCTCTCTTCTTTCAAATATGCAGCGGTACAATATCATATTGTTTCAGGATTCATGTGCCATGGCTATTGGTGAAGTGCTTCTCCTGTAAATTGTCTCTTTGTTTCCATATGTTTTTCCTTTCCTTATTATCTTGCAAAAGTTTTAAGAACATAATTTGTTGAAATATACACTCTGATTCTTGCTTGGGATAACATAAATGTTTTCTTCCGATATTTAATGGAAGAATTCTTCATTGCTATGTTTCTAAATTGATCTTTTCTCTTTTCTTCTATTTCACTTCATTCAAATTTACTGGATCCAGTAGTATGTCTACCTTGCCCTATTTCACTTGAGATTGATACTTTTGCAAATTGATCACCTCAGCCTTTTTGACTCCATAGCCCAATGGTTTTCTCGTGTTGTTCCAACCAAACATTTAAAAACCAAACCCAAATCTATCATAACTAGCCTAACATCCATTCTCAAACAAATTTATATCAGACAGAGAGATCCCTCTCTGATTTTAGGAGGGATAGATACTAAGCTCCAAAGTGGTTTTGATGTTGCCTCTGTGACTGCCTCCACAGCCTTGGGAAAATTACAGAGTGCTAACACACCCCATTGAGTGTCCATTACTACATAAGTACCAGAGTACACCCAAGAACGTTTTTTGAAACTGTTGCGAGTCAATTGGGCATGAAGAGAAGGATTGTCACGCATTCAACCTACTAAGGGAGAGCACATCAGATATTTGAAGAATCCAAGAAGAGAATAATGATGTAGAAGGATGTGGTGTGAAGTATAACAATCAGAGAGGGTTCAATCAGAGGAATATAGGGAACTTTGGTAGAGGTAAGGGAAGAGGAAATTTTGGTAGAGGAGGACGCAGACCAATTATATTTTATAACTGTATCAATCTGGACACTTGGCCCACGATTGCCAGAATCCATGTACAACATGCACATACTGTAGAGCACTGAATCAAGTGACATAGGACTATTCACAACTAGTTGAGAAATGGCAGGCCAGAGGAAACTCAAATCAGAATCCGAATCATAATGTGTAGATGATATTAATCAAATGACATAGTGTAGGATAAAAAATCATAGTCATTACACATGGAGGAGCTAGGATAGGTGTTGATATGGAAACTCGAGGAAACCAGACGAAGCAATGGGTAAGGAAGTCAGCATGGCCTATACCAACATTCGATCCACAATAGGAAAAAGAGACATATTAGAGTGCAAGGAAGGAAATACTTGGACCACATGGGGGAGCATCAACATCATCGATGCCTCATATAGAAGACCAATATGTACCAGAGAAGTCAAGTGCGCAAGTAAGTACATTGACAAAGTTCTTAAAGAGTTGTATAGAACTATTGAAGGATAGAATTTCGCTATGTTATATAACATGATTGATCACTGCACAAAAGGAAGGGACACTAATGGTGCAAAAATAATGGTAAATCAATTATTGTAAAGGAAGAGAAACAACAAAGAATTCAGGTTTAATACAAAAAATTGAGAGTATGATGTGGATAATGTTATTTTGGATTTAGGATCTGATGTGAATGTGATACCTAAGAAGACATGGGAGATGATGGGAGAACCTGAGATATTATGGTCCCTTGTTTAGTTGAGGCTCACGAACCAACATAATATAGTCCTGATTGGGCGACTGACATGAGTACCTATGAACATAGATGGGGTGCACAACTTGGTAGACTTTGAATTTATTGAGATAGTAGATGATAGTCAACTGTATCTAGCATTGATGGGATTGGAATGGGTGTTAGATGACCATGAAATTATTAACTTGAAGAAGAGGGATATGATATTCGAGGTTGTGGACCTGAAAGTTACTGCACCTTTGGACCCATCAAAAGGGAAGAGATACATAGAGTCAGCAAGAGGGAAGGACATTGACAACTTATATAATCTAACTGCATGGATGGAAGACTATGTTGATTCGACAACAGATGGAATGTTGAGTTGGAGAAGTATCAGTTCATGTACTTCAAATTCAGAAGTCGGTCTATAAAATTGCCAAGAGAGGATGCATGAAGTGTCAACTAGACAATGTGCCTGGATAAAACAATATTTGCACTGGATACAAACAAAGCTATGTGAACCACCCATGTACGATGGACTGACTGAGATTGGTATATTTATAAAATCATTTGAGTTACAGGTGCTCAAACAACAAAGAATGTTAGCACTAGATGTCATCTTAAAGGAAACACCAACTAGATGGTGGGATGGACACATAAAGGAAATGAAAGGAAATGAAAGACTAGACATAGTGTAATAGAATTATGCATATACACTTTGGGCCCGAGGAAGAAGAATATGCACAAAAATACATAGGGGAGAGTGATCCGATGGGTCATGTAGAAATATTTAGGGCCCTATGGTGCACATAACTGGAAATAGAGTGGGCACACATATTCATGCACATGTTGGACACAATTATGAAGAATTGATATTTAGAAATGGAGATGTGCAGGGAAACAATAGAATGGGAAGAATTGGTCTAGCGATTCAAAATTACATTCACATTTGAACATGAATCTCCCTCCATACATACAATACTACAAGCCATTCAAAAAAACATCTTCTCAGAAGTAGAGACAATGAAAGTAGTACCTTTATTCTGTGCACACAAATCCAAGATGATAGTTCAGTAGCTATTGGAATGATATAATGTGACAAAGGAAGGATATGCGGATGAGGATCGTAGGAATGTCCAAATACCCAAGACATAAGGGACACACATAGTAGAAGGGCCATATMTTGCATCYGTTGCATACACACAACCCATAAAGATGAAAAATGTTAAGAACCAAAGAYTGAATACAAAAACACCACAATAGATATACAAGAACAATATGCAAAATATCCTTTACTATCAAACCCTTGAGGTAGGGAAACATCATACAATGGATCCTATTATGAAAGAGATCCTCTCCTCTTCACTTGCMTCTTCGAGGGGGAATCCTCCTAATGAGATTCAAMTCCAAATACAATACTTCTCTTCATGTCCCATTACATTGTGTGAACCCCTTTATATAGTGCTACCATCACCTAAGAAAATTCTAGAGGARGAATMTTCTAGAAGTAGAACCTTCTAAGAAGTCCTCTTACATTTATTATATATAATTACTCATTTATTGTATCTAACTACCATAGTGGGCCTTATTTAATAATATAGTGGACCTAGTCCACCTTACATTGAATGGCCTCCACTATTATCACTATGGGCCCTCTGCCCCCCCCACTACCTCTCTAGCTACCTTACATTCCATCCCCCTTATGAAAGCGTTGTCCTCAACTCTTGATGTATAACCATATACCAGGGTCCCATGGATAAGTGTAGACCATAGTGCTCAAGTAGACTAGAGAACCAGGGTCCCATTGAGAAATGGAAGCCACCATGCTGAAGTAGTCCAACCTTCATTGTAAATCAGGATCCCATGTCCAAGTGCTCATGTGAACTCCACACGGAAGATATTGGCACCCAATAACCAACTGAAAATGATGCTCCCAATATTGACACCTATCATGTGGATCCAAATAAGAATATCCAGCCACATAGTGGGAAAGGGTCAACGCTGAATTTGGAAGGGACAATACCATTGTAGAATATGCAGGCTAGACGCTAGTAATCATCATTGGCTCTCGATTTGTCACATTGATGCTCTCTATAGAAACTGGATTAGAGTCATTAAATAAAATATGAAAGTGGTTGTTATCCCATAAATGACAACTATCCATATACCAATCATCACAATCGGCCTCAAAATCATACCAAGCATGTATTTCTTGATTATATTCATCCTTGATGTCCGCCATAATAAATCTCTCCCACATGCTATCCAATGAATCTTGAATACTACGAAAACTATCATTGAGGCCATCTACAAGGTCATGCAATCTAGCATCCAATGTGTCATACAATTGGGATTTGAATGCTTCAAGAATTTATTTGAGGGTTTGAGAGGAAATAGCCATCTGATCACCCTATGAACTCTTTGGTCCTGCAACCGTCATGAAAGAACCCAAAAAATATAACAATAAGTTACGACATAAAATCATGGCTATTTCTGGAAAACCCTAAAAAATTGTTGAATTTAAAATGCTCATAACTTCACTTCCCGGACTCCGTTTCAGCTGATTTGTTTTTTGAAATTGGGTGAAATTGTGAGACGAACTCAGATCTGTAATTTTTTTGGGCAAATTAGGCCTCCAACTACTACAGAAATAAAAACAATTGCGCCACCGTCCGCGGAAAAAAACCCTAAAAAATTGCAAATTTTAAAACTTCAATATCTTAACTTCCCGGACTCCGTTTTAGATGATTTTTTTTTTCAACTTGGGTGTTTTTTTGAGAGGAACGCATATTTGCAAATTTTTTCTGCAAATGTTTCAGAAAAATATACCAAAAAGTTTTGGAATGTCGCGGTCTTTTTTTTTCTTCGAAAAAAAAATCTGCAAAAATAAAAAATATTTGCCCACAATGTCTACCAAGGAAAGTGCTCTGATACCACTTGTTAAAAACCTATACCATATCTACAAATATAATTCAATAAGACCAATAATAAACCATAAACCATTCACCATAACATGAACACTAGAAATAGAGAAAACCCTTAGGGTGGGGCAACACCATACAATGGATCCTATTATGGAAGGGATCCTCTCCTGTTCACTTTCCTCTTCGAGGGGGCATACTCCTATTGAGCTACCACTCCAAACACCATAATTTTCTTCATGTCCCATTACATTGCATGAACCCTTTCATATAGTGCTACCATCACCTAAAAAAATTCTAGAGGAGGAATCTTCTAGAAGTAGAACCTTCTAAGAAGTCCCCTTACATTTATTATATCTAATTACTCATTTATTATATCTAACTACCATAGTGGGACTTATTTAATAATATAGTGGACCTAGTCCACCTTACATTGAATGGCCTCCACTATTATCACTATGGGCCCTCTACCCCCCCCCACTACCTCTCTAGATACCTTACAAAAAAGGTCAACATTGGAATAATGAATAATCCTAAGTTCGCGCAAATAGCAGATTATTGGAGCGATGAGAAAATTGAGAAAGTTGTCGATTTATTGCGGGAATATCACGACTTATTTCCAACCAAATTCTTAGATATGAATTGAATAGCAGGTGACTTAGGCGAGATGAATATCCCACTAAAACTAGGATCTAAGCCAATACGACAAAGACATTATAGGTTAAACCCAAGGTACAAGGAGAAGGTCAAGGCTAAAATAGACAAGATTCTAGATGAAGGTATCATTGAACCATTCAAAGAATCTGAATGGATTATCCCAATGGTGGTGCAGAACAAGAAGACATGCAGAATTAGGATCTGCGTGGATCTAAGGAAGCTGAATTATGCATGCTTACATGACCCATTCCAAACACCATTCATGAATGAGGTATTGGAGAACGTAGGAGGTCATGAAATGTAGTCGTTTACAGATGGATTCTTTGGGTACCATCAAATAAGAATTGCACAAGAATATAGATACAAAACCATGTTTGTGACAGAGAGAGGAAACTATCAGTTGACGGTGATGCCATTTGGATTGAAGAATCCCCTGCGGTGTTTTCTAGAGTAGTAGTGGCAAGATTCAAAGAGTTCATCAATAAAATTATGGAGTTTTACTTGGATGATTGGAAAATGTTCAGTCTACTGCAGGATCATATTGAAGTTCTTTGGCTTATGTTAGATCGATGTAGACAATGTCATATTTTACTAAACTTAAAGAAGTGTATATTTTTCACACCATTTGGGATTCTACTAGGACATGTAGTATGTAAACAAGGACTATTGGTTGATCCAACCAAAATCACTATAATTATGCAGTTGGAGCCTCTAATATCATTCATACAAATGAGGGAAACTTTGGGTCATATAGGTTATTACAGAAAGTTTATCAAAGGATATGTGCATATTACCACACCCATGGAAAAGTTACTTAAGAAGGACACCAAGTTTCAATGGAATGAGGACTTCCAGAAGGGGCTGGACACTTTGAAGTAGAAACTAGTGATCACACCCATTCCGATCTTTCCAAAATGGAAGAAGGAGTTCCATGTACATGTAAATGCATCATCTATAGAACTGGGCATAGTTTTTTCACAACCAGGAGAGGGGGAAATTGATCATCCAATTTTTTTTGCAAGTCAGAAACTCTCTACATCTGAAAAGAATTACACCACTAAAGAACGAGAAGGATTGGAAATGGTCTATGTGCTACAAAAATTCAGGCACTACTTATTGGGGTCCCACTTCAATATGTATACACAACATTATGCCTTAAAATACTTAGTCAACAAGCTTGTATTAGGAGGAATAATATGCATATGGATGTCATTATTTTAGGAATATGAATTTGAGGTCATAGAAAAACCAGGGAAGCTGAATGTAGGACATGATCATCTCTCACACATATTGACAGGAGAGGATGTAGGTAATTTGGATGATAATTTCCCCGATGCACATTTATTTGTAGTCAGGATGGTGGATGATTACTTTGTGGACATTGTGAAATTTCTAAGTACATGCATGGCCCCATCCAAGATGACAGTTTCATAGAAGAAACACTTGGTGGTGAAAGCAACAGATTACCGGTTGATTGCATGGAACTTGTATAAGTTAGGAGGTGATAGAATATTGAGGCATTGTGTACTATAACATGAAAGGTCGATGGTATTAGAGGAAGTACACGATGGAATTGATGGAGGGCATTACATAAGCAAAGAAATGATGCAAAATGTTTTATACGTAGATATTCGGTGGCCTACACTGCACAAAGATGCGAAGGAGTATTTTTGGGCCTGATACGTATGTCAAAGAGTGGGAAAACTGTCTAGGAGAGATTAAATTCCGTTAAATCCAGAAGTTACGTTGAAATCATTTGATAAGTGGGCCATTGAATTTGTAGGTCCGATCAATCCACAAGCAAGGAGATCAGGGGAAAGATACATCATCACTGCGACAAAGTACTTGACTAGGTGGGTGGAAGCAACACTAGTTGCTGATTGTACTGTAAAGATCGTTGCACAGTTTCTATTCGAGAACATAGTCAAAAGGTTTAGATGTCTGTGCATATTACTTAGTGATCAAGGTATGCACATTCTGAACAAAAAGATTGCAACACTAACTGAGGAATTTCAGATTCATCATCAAAAGAGTACACCATATCATCCTCAGGCCAATGGAACAATATAAGCTTTTAATAAAATCTTGGAAAATTCTTTGACAAAGATCTGCAATGTAGGAAGAGTTGATTGGGACTTACAAGTCCCTGTAGTGTTATGGGCTTACAAAACTACAAGTAATAATTTGTTAACTCAAACACCATTCCGGTTGGTCTATGTATAAGAAGAAATGATACCAATGGATAATCACAGCGATCTCTGATACTAGCATAATAGAGGATAGATTGGTGTAGTTAGTTGAGCTTGAGGAGGACCGATTTATTGTAGGGTTCCATCAACAGGTGTATAAAGCCAGAGAGAAGGTCTGACACGATTGCCACATCAAGCCAAAGAGATTTCAATTCAAAGATTTGATATTATTATATGATAGTAAGTATCTAAAGCACAGAGGGAAGTTTCACATGCACTAGTTAGGTCCCTATGTGATATAAAAAATAAGCGAGAAAGGTGTTGTGTGGTTGGAAACCTTAGATGGACAAATCCTGGAAGTAATGGTGAACAAAAGTTGGATGAAACTCTATTGAGACAATCAAAAGTCTACGTAGTAATCTATCCTATGCCAGAACCCATGTATTATAGTAAGTGTACCATAGTAGCAAGAAAAACAAGAAAAACCAAATAAAAAGTAGAAAAAGGAAATAAAATAAATAAATAAGTAGTGATAGGAAATATCAAGGTATCAGAACTTGCGCAACTGAGATGATCATCACATATGAAGACAACACTATGCCAAGTTTAAAGAAAAGATACAACTGAAAGAGAAAAGAACTACTATGTAGGTTGGATACGAAAAAACCGCTAAACGTATCCAGGCATAGAAATAACAGTTCGAGATCTGACATGCACCATCTATATGTGCAAGACAAAAAGGATCCTATGGGACAAGAGTTTCCAACTAGTTACCAGTTGACACTCAAATACATGCACTCACTTATCAATGACTGGGAGGATGACTTGAAGAATCCAGACGACAAGCTAGGGTCCTCACAAGAGGACAAAGATGAAGAGAAAAGTGAGGAGGAAGAGGATTGGACAAATGGTGTAGACAAGAACCCTGGCCAATTAAAAGTCCCTAAAGAGGGACTCAAAAGAAAATATAAGGAGACATATTAGACAGGAGGGGCACAAAAGAAAGCTAAAGCACAACATTAGGCCCCATTTTATATTCTAGATGATGATGATATGGATCAGATTAGGTACCTGATCCATGATTCCACCAAGGAAATTTGGGGGGAAGCTACCACAAAACACGAGGATCAACATAAGAAGGTCCAGGATCAGTTGGGACTCCTTCAAAAACTCTTAGAAACAACACGTGTTTTGAAATACTCCAAGACAGGGGACGAACCATCCATAGAACCAAGGAAAGTAGAGGCTACTGCGTAGACAACCCTAATGCAACCCTCAGGGGAGCATAACACTATATAACTTGAGGCAGTTGCGCTAGAATTTCCAACAGGAAAGTTGCAGAAACATATCACAACATTGGGCCAACTGAATATAGTCATATCTTGACTACCCATCTAAAGATTCTAGGAATTACAAAAAGAGTTGGTGTAGGAGATAAAACATAGAGGAGATGTTGCACATTGAGACTTTTCCATAATGAGGGACGAAAGATCCCAAGTATAGACATAGTATGATACGACCCTTCAACAAAAGAAGGAGATTGAAGGCCACATGGAGGAAATTCTGAGGACAAAAGAGGGCACATAGGATATGGAAATGAGATAACAAAAGGAGAAGGACGAAATGAAAGATATGGTACAAAAGACACAAACCATTTTCCAAAATCCATACAAACAAGTACCAAAATTTCCCCTAGTCATAGAGGCCACATTGGAGGAACAATTGTTGAAAATTGGTGAATTCATGAAGGGATTCAAATCACAGATCTAGTATCTGCAATTGAAGAGCACACCTGACACACCCACTGAGGTGCACATAGATAGACTAAGGACGACAATGATAATTATTGCGAAGATCAAGAAATTTGAAGATGAATGTGAAAAAAATTGTGAAGAAAGTTCCAAAGTGTGGGAACAACTCATGGGTGACCCAAAGATGAAGGCTATCGAGGCAAAACTACGTGAAGCACAAGAATAGGACAATGAGGCAACATAGAAGGTGACAACATTGTCATCGGTCGAGCGAATGGCCACCATTTTGGCCCAAAAAAAAACATATGTCGAAGTGGAGAGACTCAGGGACCAATAGAAGGTCCTGTAGCAGAGACTTGGACCCAGGAAAGGGGAATCGGTCAAGATCATTGGTGACTTGGACAATGTATAGGGGAAGGTGAAACAAGCTGCAATTGAAATAGATATCAAACTCCAATACTTGACCGCGCATGCCATGAAAGAGATAATGGCACAAGAGGCCACAATAGTCACATAGGTAGAGGCCACAATAGTCACATAGGTAGAGGCCACAAAGGATGTTGTACAACAATTCATAACAGAGTGGAAGAACATGCAATAGGCCTGAGTGGCTTGGGAAGAGCCACAGGTGAGTGTTGGGGGCCTGTTGGATAGTTGGTTTTAGATGCAATTTTGGAAGACAAAAACTAAGGTTAAGGAAAGGGCACAAAAAGAAGGATAACACACAGAAAGAAAGATAAATCAAGTTAGTGAGAGGATAAATCTCAAAGGATGATGGTGCACTTTTCCAGAAATAGAAGAACAATAGAAAAACTGTAAAAAGGGCGAAAAACAAAAGAAATCAAACAATTAGTCAACTAAAACTAGCCATGACATGCATTGTAATGGGATATTTTGGGATATATAAGAATAAGGATTAAAGCCCTAGATTTTAGGTATAAATATGTAACGGGTGGGGTGAAAAAGAGTCTAGAGAGTGGGATAGAGAGTGGGATAGAGAGATAGATAGTCAAGAGAGTTTGTAGAAGTTAGAGATTATGCCAGAATCATGAATGTAATAAGTGATAAGATAAATAAAGACAAATTTGAGAGATAATCTTGCATCTTGTGTTATTTACTTGTTTATGTGTGTTTATGAATGATGTTGTTATAGTTCGTAGACAAGACTTAGTTCATGGATTGATTATGGTGCAATATTCATGAGTGAATATGATAATATTTGTAATAATAAAGCACACACATAAGATAGAATAAGGAGTAATTACTCAGATATCTTCCCCCCTTTCCGTTACACCTGCAAAATCTTGGTTCCTACAGTTTTTGTAGATACCTCAGGTGAGACTTCATCTATGCAAGTAGGTGATGCCGAAAGGGTCGATGTCTTGTGTGTTTGTTGGTCATGGTTAACTATAAACTTGAGTCTTACAACCCGTGCGTAGATTAGACTAAGCCAACATCATTGTTACATTGATCCTAAAATAGTGGATAGATTGCATTTGGAAAAATGTAAGCTAGGAAAGTCAAGTTTGGTTCAGCTAGCCACTGGAACCAAAAGAAGGATCAATGAGGCTGCCAGAAGTTGTCCAATAAATATTAATGGAGTAAACACAATTTATGATATGAATATCATCCCATTAGGATCTTATGACATCCTAATTGGAATGAATTGGTTGGACCAGTACCATGCCATCCTATATTTTCATAACAAGACCTTTAGATGTCTTGATGAAGAAGGAAAACAAAGAATGGTGAAAGGAATTCCAAGACACATTTCTATAAGGGAGATTTTATCCTTACAACTGAAGAAATGTTTCAAGAAAGGATGTCAATTGTATGCATCTCATGTGGAAGAGTCAGAAAAGACAAAAGTGACAAGCCTTGAATATTTTCTATTATTGCAAGATTTTGAAGATGTATTCCAAGAAATACCAGGATTGCCACCAAAGAGGGAGATATATTTCTCTATTGATTTAGTCACAAGAGTTGCCCCAATATCAAAAACACCTTACATAATTAGTACACTTTAATTGAAATAATTTGAAATGTATTTGGAAGATTTGTTGACGAAAGGTTACATACGTCCAAGTGTTTCACCTTGGGGAGCACCAATACAAGGTATAGTAGTAGATCCAAAAAATATTGAAGCCATTAGAGAATGGTCAACACCCATGAATGTTTCAGAAATCAAATATTTTATGGGATTAGTCGGATACTATAGTAGGTTTATAGCTGGGTTCTCTAATATTTCTCATCCCATAACTTCTTTACAAAATAAGGGAATCAATTTTGAATGGACAACAAAGTGTGAAGATAATTTTAATTTGTTAAAGAAATTACTTACTAGTGCACTTATTTTAAAGATTTCTAACCCAAAGGAGATTGTCATGGTATGTACAGATACATGCAAGGAATGCTTTGGTGGAGTCCTCACTCAAAATGGACATATCATTGAATATGAGTACAAAAAACTCAAAGAACATGAGAGGAATTATGACACACATTATTTGGAGCTTGCTGCCATAGTTCATGCATTGAAGATGTGGAGGAATTATCTCATGGGAAAAATCTTTGAATTAAGGACAAACCATAGTGGTATGGAATATCTTTTTGAAAAACCACTTTGAATGCTAGGCAAATAAGATGGATGGAATTTTTAAGTGAGTATGACTTTTCCATCAAGAATATCAAGGGAAAATAAAATAAAATTGTTGATGCACTCAACAAAAGAGTACATCTCATGCATGTGATGGGTATTCTATATGTACTGATTCCCTCAATTAAATTGTCAACCCGGGGTAATTAAACTTAGAGTTGTGGCACTGTATGAACCAAGGAAGAAAATCTAATGGAAGGATTGTCTAACTAAGGAGATGGTCTACCCTAGGGATCATCACTCTATCACTCTACTTTCTAAAGAGATGATTTTTCAAATCTAGTTAATTAGAAAATTCTATGTAAATAAACCTTCAATTAATGAGCTTTAAGTAATTCTAGAATTATGAACTATTTACCCTAAGTAACCTCAAACAATGAATTATGGACTATTTCTAAATAAGCAAATAACAAGCAATCTATTTCAAATCTAGTTAATCTATTGAATCTCTTTTTAAGTAAGCAACAACAAGTAAGCTATTTATGAGTTATTTGATCTATCTATCTCTGAGCAAGTAAACAAGTAAACAACTAATCTATTGAAACTATTTTGACAAGTGAACTCTATTCTTAAAAAAAACTCATAACTATTTCTATTTTGCGAAGAATAAATTTTAATCTACTTAATCAAAAGTAAACGTGTTATGACTGTATTCAAATTCTAATTGATCAAAACTATTTCTAGCTTGCAGTAAAAATAAAGAAAGTATTAAAAGGTGATGATTGTGTCTTCGGTGTCGAATAACATCATGATGGCATTTCACTATTAGTGACAGTTCAAGAGGAATTAATTCAATGCTGAATTCTATAGAGAAATGGAAAGTATGGATAAAGAAATCTAAGGAAAGTTTTGCCATCATAGAAGAAACACTAAGTATTGCTGGAATCCATGTGATTTCTAAACATTATACATCAATCATCAACTGCTAAAAAGTACTCTATTCAAAATCACTAACTCAAACAAAGCTATAAACTCATAAACTCATAATTAAAAATCCTAATTCAAATTCACTCTGTGAAAACTTCTAACTCTTGATTAATGCCAACTAGAAATTACAACTCAAATTCATAACTACGATTTCATAATCCAAAATGAACTAATCTATCATTAAAAAACATACTTCAAAATTAACCAAAATGATTTTAGAAATCATAATCCAAAATCTATTTCTATCCTATCATGCTAAGGAAAAATCAATAAACAAAATAGACATACAAAGAATAGTTGAAATTGCAATTAAACCTATCTAATTTAAAACTATCAAAACTTAAAACAACTAATCTGTCAAAGCTACAAATAAACCAAGCTTAAACTAATGCTCTGTCAAAAGAACCAATCTAAACTAATGCTCTGTCAAAATTATCAGAACTAAAGTAATTAATCAAGACTTCAATGAACCTATCTAAATTAGTATCCTGTAGGGTAACTTATAGCTAAGAAGAAAAATACATAACACTACAATTAACCAACTCCTACAACCTGCAAACAACACATATCCATGGACGGCCTTCTATGATATACACAATTCAATCAAGCAATCTGCAATTAAGGAAAACAAATTAGATTAACAATTTATAATTAACATATAAACACAACAATTAAAATTGAGAAATACATACAGTAAAGAGACAATTTTGAATTCTAAATAAGAAACAATATGAATGAAAAAATATATTGATATACATAATCACCCAGACCACTGGTGGGCCCCAGCAGGTCGTGGCTACACTCCAACAGGAAAATGCAGAGGTTAAATCAACACAATACTGTCATTAAGCATGAAAACAGAGTATGGAACAAAATCAAATATAATATCTATATCAAAACAAGAAAATTATCCCTTTAGTCGTGCCAAAGGTAGTGGTATTTATAGATGATTACAACTTGAGAGGTCAACCACTGGAAGGGTCGACCTCCTCTAAAAACATTAAACTCATTAAATGGGTTCTAACAACAACATCTTCTAACAATTTCATGAGCCACGCAACAATCGCTGGAACTTCCCAATCTGAGGTGTGCCAAGCTCTATAGTTGGAGGGCACGAGGGGGCACAAAACTCAGATCCCCGATTCGTCCACCAAAGGCTGCCAATGTACCAACCACTAGCTCCAATGTGCTCTGAGTGCCAGATCGCGTGCCAAATTGTGTGCCAGATCAAGTGTTGAATGGAGTTTTGGACGAGGTATCAAATGGAGGATTAGACCGTGATTCCACCCTATTTCAAGCAAACCATACATTATATCTTCATAAACATCGAACTAAGCTAGATTGATCACAAAATCATTGCAAAAACACCAATTATACATAACTGGTATGAATTCATGGTGAATTGATATATAAACCTTTGAGAATCCTTAAAAATGGCTAATATGAAGCATAACATATGTAATATCGCATGCAAAAATGATTTGGCCATCGAAATAAAATAATCAAACCATGAACCCAATATTACCCCCATGCCTAAGAATTTGTAGGTCCCTTTGCAAACAAAAATGAATCACCCGACATAACTAGACTCATGAAGGAGGGGGTGGATTGGCTTTAGAAGTTTCTCCCTCTTGTCTTGGAGATTTTTTCTTGGGCCTTTTACAATGTTTCAACTGCATCTGGAGTTTGCGATTGGTGGTGTTCATTTGATCAACCAATCGCTGGAGAGAATTCATGTTTTCTTGCAATACTGCATTGTCATGATGTAGATGCCTATCCATAGTTTTTTTCTCTTCCAACTGTTGAAGCAAAGCATTTTCTTGTTGCAATTTCTCAATAACTGGGGTATGATCAGATGGTTCAAAAGAAGAGGTCTTAAATCCCTTGATGGATGTAGAAGGTATATCAACTTTGGAAGCCAATGTAGGCATCTAGGAGGTAGGAGTAACAAATTTTTTGTGAGAGAGAATAGGTTCAGATTTAACTTCTTTATCAGGCTCAAAATCTTATGCAAAAACTTCTCTAAGTCTTTTATGGGGGATTTCAAGATCAGAAGACAATTGGATAGGATCCAAAGTGCTTGGAGGTTTTACATTAGGTTTTCCACTTGCACTTCAGGTACTTCTTCGAAAAGATTCCCCTTTGAACCGATTATCTCCTCTTCTATTTGTAGGGATTGAAGGAAAGTCTTGATGAAATGCATCTTGTAAATTCTTAGATTGAGGATCAACATGTGTTGAAGGCAATGGGGAATTATCAGAAGGATTTTTGGTTTTCTTACCCGATGAGGTTGTAGGGGAATCAACAATTTTCTTGGCCTTTTGATCAGACAGAGATATAGTTTGAGTTGGAGGGTTTGGATTCTTTGGAGAATGAGGCTTAGATGGAGTAATAGCCCCTAAATAAATTGATCTCTTGCTGGTCTTAACTGTGAGATGGGGGTTTGAGAATTGGTAGAGGAATTCATCCCATGTCTTGACCTGCTTTGTAAACTCACTTATGAAAAACAATTTGATGAGGCCGTGGTGGAATATAATGTTGTGAGGGTTGTGCAAGTTTTTAAAAACTTGGGAAGACATTTTCTCAAGACTTTTCAAGAAGTAGAAAGGAAAATTTAGGGGTTTGTTAAATTGGAAATGGGCTAATAGACGAAAATGAAAATATTTGAAAACAAAGTACTTGCCTTCACAAGTGATAAGCCTAGTAATTAAGATCAGGGGATTAATCAATTCATCCTTGATCCATTATTTTGAGTACCCTTTGGCTCCAGAAACATTTTGAAATTCAAGCTTAAATACTCTGTTATAGCTTGGACGTGGCAATTGATGGTGTTTGAACCATCGATCCCCAACTCGTGGAAATTTTGTGGCTGAGGCAATTGACTCCTCATAGACCAAGAAGGTTATAGATCCTCTGTGTGACAACCTCCCATCGAACTTGAGAGAGAATTGTAGTGAGATTCCATCATCGTGGCCCTGCAGACTAGTCAAGAATGGTCCCCACCCTGTGCGAAGGAAAATATCTCTACACTCTACGAATTTGGGAATGAACATAAGCTCAACATATGAAGAAGGTTCATAAAATTTAGGCATGGTTACAACGTGAAGGATGAGCAGAAGAAAGAAATTGGGCAGAGGGTTGGCGCGACACAACAAGCAAGGGATGAGTGGAATGTCAATTAGGGAAAAACACCCGATTTTTAATGTAATTAAGGTGGAAACGGTTGAATTTGTGAGCGAATTCATCACACACGATCGTCATGTGTGACTATGATTGCGCAACATTTGAATTTCGAATGGTTTACTTTGGAGGCAAATGCAATTATGTGAGAATTAGATCAATGTCCAAGTCTTCGACTTGGAAATTTGATCATAAAAATGCATTAAAATGTTTGAATTTAATTATCAACATGAATTTTAACAACATACCATTCAATTCATCTTAACTTACGAGTGAAACCGATGTATCAATTCAAACGATCATTTTTTCATGCAATCATGGTCATTTACAATATATTCATACCTCATTCGATCCTCTATATGGAACTTCATCCGTTCATCCAGATGGAACCCCATCTGGTCTTCCAAATGGCACTCGATATGACACTTAATATGGTACTCCTGTGCAAGTAGAAATTATGCCCATTATAATGGATGTTCACCCATAACACTCAGCTTGGGAAATTTTTGACAGTCATGGTGAACAAGAGCATGGACAAGATAAGTGTGAATAGGATGATCCACTATTAATTTCCTTGTCATCGTTCTTGTAACACTATAAAACAACTTGTTCCTCTGTTAAATAACTTGTTCCTCTATTCATAGGCATGTAATACAAATCTGTAGTGAGCATTTAACAGTCTGTCATTGATATGTAATTGACACAAAGAACCAGTTAAGAAGTCTTTCATTAAAAAAAAATGTACAACATGCTTATAACACACAGTGATGTCATCAATATAGAATTTAACATTTTAATAAAAGCAGTTGCTAATATAATAGCCTAGAATATCATGAAAACAATATAACATAATTTTTACAGAGATTCTACTTCCTCTTCTCATGGATTATAATATAGATGGACAATGTTTATCATTTGTCAGCTCAGGAAACCCCTCCCCAACTCCTAAGTATTGTGACACCTCACAATAAAAAATATAGGGAACCAGTCAATTCTCCCAATAGCCTAAGATTTACAGCTTGCCAAGTGTACAGATAAATTTCACACATTAGTCTGACGAGACGGTTAAAGTATGGCCCCACCTATAGGACAAAACATCCTACATATAGTTAAGAAGAGGTATGTGAGAGAGTCTTAGGATAGTCTTAAAGCTAGTTCCCAATGGAATGTTTCGAGTCCGTTGACCTTTGCTTAACCATGCATACTTCTTTTCATCTTTGTCTACAAGTAATTCCATACATCAAGACAAGTTTAAAGATTTAGGAATTTTGTTTATTATTTGTCAGATCATCACCCTCGCTAGGTAGAATGCCCCTCTGCCAGCAAGCCTGTTCAGTACTCCGACGAGTTTACCTAGTCATAACATAGGCTAATACCCACTACTAGTATACCTTTTTAGTATCCCAATGGGTTAGCCTCTTACACCCTTTTACAATAGATATTGGTCCACCATCTTTTAAGATTTTTATATAAATATTGATTTTTGCAAGAAGATGGGGAGACAACTTTGATTTTTTTTTATTTAAGACTGGGATGGTATTTATGTTAGAGGATGACTATTCTTTATGTATTCCTTATAGATTGTCCCGATGTAAGGGGTACTTAAGTGGATGTAGCCTATCTAAAGATATGGTATAATCAAGCATTTTTAGTGTGTAGTGGATGGTACCATTGGAAAAGAACAGAAATGTATCTTCAAGCTCGACTCACTTTCTTATTTTTTAAGTTATAGTGATGTTTCCATGGCTAACCACAAATCAGACCTTTCTTGCTACTCTTTCGTAAAGATACTTAACTCACCTACTTAGTGTTCTTGGGGAAATTGTACGAGTAACTTGTAGGTTTGATAAGACAAGGTGTCACTTCCTTAGATCCGCTAGTGGTGGAGGTTAAGAGAAACTACCATTAAAGATGCCTTGAGAAAAAGGAAGATAGAAATCTGATAAGAACCAAATATCAATATAGCATAGAAAAGCCTCAGAAAAAGTACTCAATGCCTTGAAAAAGAGATAATTTCAAATAATAAGCCTCTTCGAGGGGGCAACCTC
>ML777062.1:694687-710964 GCA_009831015.1 Picea engelmannii | reverse complement strand
GTGAATATCATCACCCTCATGTTTTATGCGTGAAAGAAAATCAACTACTAAATTCTCCTTTCCAGGTTGGTCAAGGACGATGATATTGAACTCTTGCAATAACAGGAGCCACCTAGTCACTTGACCATTGGTAATGGGCTTATTCAATAGAAATATAATGAAAGAGTGATATGCATGTACAAATACTTCGTATCCTGTGATATAATGGTGAAATTTATTGATGGCATGGACAACTACCAAGAATTCCTTTTAGGTAACTATATAGTTTAACTCGAAAGGGGACAAGTTCTTACTCACAAAATAAATGGAATAAGACTAATGGTCTTTTTTCTTCCCTAATACTTCTCCTATTGCAGTATCAGAGGCATCAATGGATATGTGAAATAGAAGGGCCCAATTGGGTCCCCTAAGAACTGGTGCCATAGATAATTTAGCTTTTAGAGTTTCAAAGGTGGTTTGACACTGGCCAGTCCAAAGAAAATCAAAATCTTTTATCAACAATCCAAACATGGGTGCAACAATCTTTGTGAAATTCTCAATAAATCACCAGTAGTATCCAGCATGTCCAAGAAAGCTTCTTACCTATTTTTGAGTCTTCGAGGGTGGAATTTTGAAGATTACCTCAATCTTAGCAGGATCTACTTTAATCCCTTTAGATGAAATGTGTTGTCCTAAGACTACTCCTTCAATCAACAACATTTTACATTTTTCATGACTTAAGGATAGGTTCATTTCTTGACATCTGATAAGGACTTTCTTTATATTATCTAGGGATTCCTGGTAAGTATTTCCATATAATGTAAATTCATCCATGTATACTTCCACACAATCATGAATAAGGTAAAAAAATATCCCTATTACAGCTCGTTGAAATGTGGCATGAGCATTACACAAACCAAATGGTAAGACCCTATAGGCATAGGTTCCCCAAGGACAAGTGAAAGTAATCTTGTCCTGATCCTCAAGTGCTATGAGAATTTGATTGTACTTGGTATATCCATCTAAGAAGGATAAGTATTTGTTCCCTAACAAGGTATCCAAGACTTGGTCAATGAAGGGAAGGGGGAAACAAGCCTTTAGAGTGGCCTTATTAAGTTCCCAGAAATCAACACAAATTATCCATTTCCCAGTTACTTTCTTTGAAACCACTACAAGAGGCGATACCCATATACTGTCAGAGATTGGATAAATAAAGCCAACATTCAATAGCTTTTGTATCTCTTCTTTTACTATATCCTTGAGTGTCGGGTTCATCCTCCTCTAGGGTTTCCTAACAGGTGTTACTTCTCCCTAGGTATATATGTGATGAATGCATGTATCAGGGTGTATACCCTTCATATCAATGTATTCCCAGGTGAATGCCCCTGATTGTTCTTTAAGGACATTTACTAACTATTTTTGTTGGCCTGCATCTAGTCCAGAATTTATATGTAGGAATTTCCCTGGACTAATATCATAGAGAATGGTATAAGGTGTGGCAGACTCATCTATCTCAAAAATAAAATATGTCGAAGGAAAATTTGATGGGTCCAATTGTTCCTGAAATTCTTCCCCAAACATGTACTCAAATTGGGGAAAATATTGTAGAAAATCAACACATGTGATAGCATAAATAAAATGGTTTAGCACATTTTTCGTTGTTTTTTCCTGAAGTGCCCAGGAATGATCACTCTGTAACATGATTTCTTCCCAGTTCTCATTCTCATATGGACATTCAAGCCACCATACATTCTCCATGATAGGTTGAGTTGGTGTGTATATGGTAAGATTTTGTATAGAAAGTCCATTTGAGATGGTCATTTCACCTTCTCTACAGCCAATAAATGCATTGTCTTTGGCCAACCAAGGTCTTCCCAATATAACAGGATGCCCTTTAGTAGGATCCTTTGAATGAATGACAAGAAAGTCTATTGGGTATTTCCATGAGGCTAATGTAACTATGATATCATCCAAGATTCCTTCAGGTATAACCTTTGTCTTATTTGCTAATTCCAAAATAGTTGGGGTAGGTCTAAGAAGAGGCTTTAACTGTAATTCCTCCAAGGTAGTAACAATCATAACATTAATGGCCACTCCTAGGTCTATGAGAGTGTTTCCAATGGGAACCTTATTAATGGTTATTGTTACTACGGGGTTCCTTGGGTTCCCATACTTTGCGACCCTAGGATGCTATGATATGTATTCAGAGAATTCTCCTATCAAATGCACTATTGGAGGATCCTTCTGCTTCCTACCTGGTTTATTGATACATAATTATTTGACCACCTTACTATAAATCAGAATGTCCTTTATGGATTGTAACAAGGGAATTTTGACATAGATATTCTTCAATTCATTTAAAATGTCAAATTTCGGTCGAGTCGTAGGTTTCTCAATCACTAATCTTTCTGGATAAGGAGGGGCTTTTGTAATCTATGAAGATTCATTTTGGGAAATCTTTGGTTCCTGGTATTTAGGAATGATAATATCTTCCCACCTAATGTCATCCGTGGGTTTTTTGGGAGTTTCATCATCTTCTTCTTCCTAGATGACTACTGAAGGCCTCTGTTTATCTAGAATTTTTTTCGACCTTAGTTGAATCTAATGCAATGGAACAAGAAAAATAACATATGTCGGGAAGGTTTGCATCTCAACATTGTGAAGAGGTTGAGTTGGTTTGTTATTGGGGTTGGGCACTGGTTGTGTTGGTAATAATGTCGATCTTGGGGAGCTTATATTCTGGTATTGCTGGGGTTGTTGTGGAATAGGAGGTAAAGGTGGGGGGAAAAAACCTGGAAAAAGTTGTGGGATGTTCAGTGGAAACTGGAGGTAAGGATGAGTGGGCATAGGGATAGGTGAAGCTTGAGTGTTTCATTGGGTATTCCCTCCTCTCCATCCTTGTAGCCAAGGATGGTGATACTATGTAGACCAGTTTTTCCAATTCGGTGAGTTCCACTGTTGTGGTTGTTGATAATAGGGTGGAACTTGAGGTGGTAGATCCTGGTATGACTACTACATTTGACCAAAATTTCCATGGTTTTTTATTTCTATTTCCACACATATCCGTCTCACTTTCCACGAAGGAAAACAATATTTTTCGTGGAACTTTTTACGTCGCTATATCCACACACTAAGTATTCGTGGAAACAACGACGAAATAAGGCCACCACGTGTCATCATCCTAAATATTTTATGTTACTTTTTTTTGTTCACATCGTCATAATTACAACAAACTATCATCAATAGACTGACAAACATATGTTGGAAAGATGTAATCCCATAGAAAATATTTAACTTTTTTCCACGAACGTTCGTCGCTATAGGGACGCAATTTCATGGCAAGAAGAAGAGATGTATACATTCTTGTGACGAACATGTGTTGCTATAGCGACAATGGAGCATGGAAATAGTGATGAAGACCTGTGCCAGAGTAGAAAACCCACCAATCCCTTGCGACACAGATGCCATACTTGCGATGAACATACGTCTCTATAGTGATGACTTCTGTAGGTTTTAAAAAAAAATTGATAGTTTTCTAGTCTCCGATGATTGAATGGGGAACTCAAATATTTCAAATTACTATTGTCCATATTTATCCCTGATATGATAGGTTGAATAATAGTCTCATTTTTTAGTATAGGGTTTTAAAAAAAATCCTACCCCTTGTTGAGGTAACTAAGTAATTTCTTTAATGATTTGTTGGATGTCTTTTTCACAATCCTCTTGCTGCTACCTTTGTTCAATTGTAACTATTTTAGAAATGTGAGTTCTTGATAAAAATATACTAAATATATATCTAGGTTGATGCATACAATCTAAGGAGTTTTTCTTTTTCTTTGAAAATTTAGATGGACATAAATGTAGTTTTTAACACCTCCCCAATAGTGACACCAAAACTTGATGGGCCAAATAATTGCAACAAGTTTGTTGAACTCCTTAGCTTCACTTTAACTTATAAATACATGTGCATGCTTCTTTGATGAGGTAATATGCACTATATTGGAAATTATATTAGTACAATCTAACTTCTAAACTTGATGAATGATGTGTAACCTAGGGTTGGCTTGAACGTTTTGTTGGTCTTTTCTTTTAAGTGGTTTTTCTCATGACCTTCACTCCCTTTTCTTATCAGAAGTAGGAGAGTTTATAGGGTGACTTAGATGGATTCTACATGATTGATTCCATGAAGATATTGGAATATAATAAGATAATGTGTCATAGGTGAAATGACCTCTTCATCATCTTGTACATTAGGTTAATTTAAAGGACCAATTCAAGATGCTTATCTATATTATATAGAAACTAAAAAATGATGTGATGATAAAACTAAGAATGTAGAAGTCAATCCAACAGAAGACAAGATGCTCAATCTTATTCCTTTATCTTTATATCTTCACTCACTTAGGTCGACGACCTACATTGCTATGTCAATCCAATAGAAGACAAGATGCTCAATTTTATTCCTTTATCTTTAAATCTTCACTCACTTAGGTCGACGACCTACACTGATGTGATGCTAAAACTAAGAATGTAGAATTCAATCCAATAGAAGACAAGATGCTCAATCTTATTCCTTTATCTTTAAATCTTCACTCACTTAGGTCGACGACCTACACTGCTATGTCCTAAGTCAAAAGTAGGGGATGAAGGGAGTGAGTATCACTATTCTTTGTGAGGAACACAAGATCATCTAACCTACTAATAATGGAAACTGGTGATTATTTAACATTTAATAAGATTAACTGAGATAATGAACACCATTAAATCAAAGAACTGAAAGTACAATACATAGAAAGTAAAATTGCAAAATTAAAATGGCTTAAAATAAAATGACATGAAGCAAATAAAACTATTGTAATAACTTGCATGAAACTACTACATGAACTTGTAAACTACTATAGAAATGAGAATATCATATAAAATAGGGTTCTTTTCATTCCCTTGAGTGGTACCTACTCAAGGTCTCTACAAGAACCTGCGGTTAAACCATAAGCTCTCGAAAATGTAGTCTCCTTATTAATAAATTTAACTCATGACAACAATGTGTCCTCTACAATTTGAATTCACTATCATAATTATGAAAGTATTATTCCAAAGACAAACTAGAATATACTTGACTTCATCCTATCTCCTACTTATAATAAAATATCACAACTAACCTTTCAATCAATCCTTGATTGAAGGGAACTTGTCTCTAGGATCCCTAAAATCAAGGATCCTTGTTTCATGGGACACATTTCCCTCCTTAATTCAAATTCCCTCAATTAACAAATCAAATGAGCTCATTGGACATCACCATGAGCTCCTTAAAAATCACCATGTAGGATTACCCATGAGTTTCCTTAACGAAACTTGCACACGCCTTTGCAAAAAAGAAAAAATAATTAAAATGTGCTAAATGTATGCCCTCGAGTTAAAATTATGAGATTCATATACTTGTACATGCCCTAACTTCTTCCCCCAACTACCTTAACTTCATTCCTTGGGTATAATTGTTGTCTAAAATTTTTATTCTCCTTCTTCTTGTCCTACCCACATAGGTATTTTAGTGTCAATGAGAGGCTTGTTATGGGGGTAGAGGACAAGTTCATTTTGTTATTGACCATTTGTGATGGTCATGGTTCTTACCCTACAACTAATATATGCATCAGTTTTAGCTATCCAGGGCCTTCCCAAGATGAGGGGAAACCCATTTAGTTTGGATTTTGTTTGAAGTAAAATAAAATATATTGGGTACTACCATGATTCAATGGACATTATTACATCCTATAAGACTCCTTCAGTTTAATAGTCGATCTATATGATAGCTGGTGTACTATAATAAGTGTGTGTCTCAATAGTTATCTAAGGTCTAGTCTAAGCATAGTTTCCTTTGTCATAACATTGATATCTTCCCCTAGGTCTATTAGAGTATTCAAAATCATATATTTTTTGATCTAGATATCTACAATAGGGATCCTTAGATATAAGTATATAGGAACAAATATTTTTCCTAGCATAAGATTTGCAAGTTGTCCTATCACATTGATTGTAGGAGAATATTTCCTTTTCCTTCCTAGCTTCTTAATGCATTCTTATTTTATGAACTTGTTGTATATAAGAACATCCTTAATATCCTAGAGGAGAGGGATTTTGACACATAGGTTTTTGAGTTCACCTAAGAGGTAATCCTCTGGGTTTGTGTAAGTATTACTAGATTCTATCCTTTTAGGATAAAGTGGTGCTAGTTTAGGGATAGGTTATTCTTATGGGGGGTATTACTCCTCCTCATATCCCTTATCCTCTATGGGCTCTTGTACCATTCATTATGTCAAAACCTCAAGCATGCATAAATTCATAAAAAATAAAAATTAAGCCAACGTATATCACATAAATTCATCAACTCAATTACTCGTAAAATTCAATATGCATAACCCAAGATGTTTCATATTCACCATATTGTTTTTACAAGTATTGTAGGCTTTATTCCACAAAAAGGCCATATCAACTACAATATGGGCCTCAAGATCCCATCATTTGGTGGTCCAATGACCATTCATCTCAGTTTCTTTGAATTGGGAAATTAGAAAGTTCAACATGGTGATTATTAGAGTGCTCAACTCGTGTCAATTTTTTTGATTTGATATTATTTGAACATATAAAATCTTCTTGAGTTGACGAAGACTAATAATCCTTTTACATTTTTCACCTATGAATAACCAGGAAGATGAAAATCATTGAAGATAAGTTAAGCATTACCCTTTGGCCCCTAAAAGGATCAAAATATACATGGGGAGATAAATGGTCCTAAAAAAATGCCAAATTAGATTTGTAGGTGAAATATTTCAACGGTTGATCAAAACATGTTTATGTGTTTATATATTATTGCACATCAACTTATAAAATCACTTATATCTCAAAAATATACTGATAGGTCACAACCTAGCGAGACACCAAATTGATGTATGAGACCCGCTTGTTTGTGGGACAATGAATAAACCCTCTATGCATCCCATAAACATAGGGGTCTTATACATTAATTTGTTGCTAGTAATGTCCTAGAAAATATGAATATCTTAACAATAATCAAAATTGTATTTTTACATTTCCATGTCTCCATAAGTTCTACATTGAGTTCTATACTTTAAAAAACACGTCAAAACCCTTACCTTATCATTGTCCTTTTTCTAGCTCCATTAGTCCATACAACTTGATAAGAGTTGTCCATGATATGCATTTCCATCACCAAGACTTGCATGAATCATAAAAGAAAAATTCTTTATATGAGTAAATAATATATAAGAAAATAAACGTGCATTTAGTTATGTAAAATAATCTAGAAAAAACTTAAGTGGTCACATACCTTAATGAGATTCTCTTTGTTTCAAGAATAGGTTATTATCTACTGAAAAGGGCCATCCACATGAAGGTGGAAGATGATATGGCCCCTCCCCCCCCCTAACATCGCTCTCAATTCCCCATACCCAACAAATGATTTTGTTTATATAGAAAACATATAGACATTCATGCATAACTAGGCTAGTCATCAAAACATATGAACATATAAACATTGAAGCATAATTATGTAATTCATATAAACAATGTTTCATACTAGAAACATTGATAAACATCCAAATACAAGTCATGAATTTATACATCTAGTTTTTCTTTGATTTATGTTTTTTCACATTCATAAAATTGAGGATTGGGGTATCATAATCATCCTTTGACACTGTATTTCCTGTGCCATGTCCTTCTATTGTTTGTGTTTCCATGCACTCATTCACCATACTTCTAGTACGTCACTGAGAAGGGCGTGGAGGCAGCTGTGCAAGGGTGTGAACTCCAACAACGAAAATGATCATATCGATATGTTGAAATATAATTGAAATAACTATTTCATTATTTTGATTAACATTAGAATATTACTCTTTACCTATCTTTGTAGTTGTGATAGTTGGTGCATTAATTTCTTGTCCACTTGGTTCCTCTCATAGTTCACCCTCATGAGCTACATGCTCTTCCATTTAAAGAAGATAATATATAAGTATAAGTCAGGAAATAAATATCTACAAGCATAGAAGATATTTCTAATTCTGAAGCATACATACTGGAATGGGTACTTTGCTCCCCACTATCATTGGACATGTGCTCCTTAGTATGAAGTGGTGACTACTGAATACCACTATATCCACTACTGCGGTTGTACTGTTTCTTAAAAAAAAACATAAATACTTAGTTAAGGGTGATATAATAAAATATGAATAGACTTTACAAGCATGCTACTGTGGTTTCCTTATTCATTTTATTTACCTGCATTTGCGTGGCTGGGGAGATCAGAGTCTTCCCCAAGCTTCTCCTATATTCAATCACACTTTTAAAAGCATGCTTGTAACCAAGCTTTAGGTCCTCCTCGGTGGCAGAAGTTTGAAACATATTTAACTGCAATACATAACACTATTAAAATTACCAATAACAAAAACATATATTTGTTTGCTACTGTTAAATAAATATTCACCACAGTTAAATAAATATTCACCACAATTAATCATTTAATTCTTACGATTTAGGATTTTAGTTTTCCATAGCCACCCTAGCCTAGTTAATGCTGCCCGTGCTTTTCCATTCTAGCCTTGGTTTCTTTGGAGGTTCCAGGTAGCCTATATATGGAGTTTTTGAAAAACATTAGATATCAGAATTGTTACTTAAAACAAGAATGAAAAACATAAATGAGCATATTTCACTATTAAGATGACATGTATTGTACCTTGCTTTACCATCTCATGGATATCTTCCTTGTTTTTTAAACAAATTATCCTTTGCATCCTCTATCAGGGCCTTCCACTCTTTCTTCAGAACCATGGGAGGGCACTCATGCTTGAGGTATAATTGCACTTTCTCCCTATATTGGGCCTTGGTATATTTTAAATTCTCGCTAGCTAACTTTGTAACCACTTTCTTGTTGAACGTATTGCTGAACAAGTTTACCATGTGGCCTATCAATTCACCTTTCTTTTCTCTATCTTGGGTATTCCACCATGTGCGAATGGTGGGGTGAAACAAATTCAATGCTTTGTCATTCAAGTTTTTGTAGAAAACATTGTTTCCTACAGAAACGTCTTATCCATTAATTTATAATAATCTCAACAAATGTCCATTTCAATTTCATGATAAAAATGAATCAATTAATTAAAAAACACCTGCAATCTTCTGAATCTTGATCAAAACACATGCGTCATCCAACAGAAAGGTGAGATCTAGTGATCCAATTCTTTTAATTTGTGATGCTATATGAATAGCTTCATCTCCATCTACAATACGTTCATCTCCGGAGTCATGTGGAGTCCTAGACTCTGGCTCATCATTCTCCGGCGTGTCATGCTAATCAACATCAGTGTGCGCATCAATGGATTCGAGGGGAACCTCAGGAGGCTCAAAAATCCTCATTTGTACTTTTATTTGTCGACATTTTTCTTTCATTGGACCATCACTGCTACCTATAACAGTTGCATGCTTGACAGGTTCTTGGGGCACAGGGTTTAAAAACTCCTACAAACAAAAAAATTTACTTTATCATATCATATAGAAAATATAAAACAAAAAAACAGATATGAAATTGTCATAGCTGATAAAAATATGTGAAGATGCCACTTACCCCAAAATTAGTTATTAGATTTTGTAGCTTTGCAATTCTTTCTCTATCCTCCGGTGTTAGGGGTCTTTTACGGAACAAAGCTAGATATTCTATGTTTTCCTTCTTCAAGGCCTTCGCAACAGTTGCTATTGGGTCAATAGAATACAATATTTCATCCTCAAGATCCTCATCATCCAAATCGACTGTACCGAACTAAAAACATCAAAGAATAAATGAAATAAAAATAATTTTAACATCAATTGTTTTTAGATATTGTAATCAAATTTAGTTATTATTAAGCACTAATAGTTACCTGATGCTGCTGTGCGACCGATGACTTCCCATGATCACCTTGCTATGATCTACTATGAGTGGATACCTTCCCATGGTGACCATGCCAAAATACATTAAGGAATAAAATTAATGAGATGAAATTTAACATTTGGGAAATTTAATTATTGCATTCATAAGTTATTACTATATTTAACATTTACCTGCTGAGGCATAGCGGGTGCCTTGCAACGGTCACCATGGAAAAATGTAGCATGTGATTTTCCATGACCACCCTGGACAAATGTTGACACAATAAATCAATCAACAAAAATTATGAAATTCACCTGTAACATTAAAAAAATGAAATATTGTAGTAATATCAGAAAATAAATAATGAAATTTCAGAAATTTAGTTGTTGTAGTCATAAGTTGTTACTATATTTAACATTTACCTGCTAAGGCACAATGGGTGCATTTCCATGGTCACCCTGGATAGATGTAGCATGCGATTTTCCACGGTCACCCTGGACAGATGTTGACACAATAAATTAATCAACAAAAGTTATGAAAGTAATTGTAACATAAAAACATGAAATATTGCAGTAATATCAAAAAATAAATAATGAAAAATGAAATATATGTAGTAAAAAATTGAAATATTGCAGCGATAAATTATAACAATGATTGATCAAAGGTTGAGTTGAATTTTATGTAAGATATTTAACCCCATAGCCACACTCCCTCCATCTATTTGATTTAAGTTGTAATCGATCAACAACTCTGCACCTGGAACTATTGCTTTTGTTGCACATACAAATATACAATTTCCTTCACGTCCCTCAAATATGCAATTTGGTTTCTTAGTTGTTGCCACTGGTCGTGTACTATTTATAAAGCCCACAATGTTTTCAAAAGATTTTGGCCTTCCATCAATATACATAGTTACCCCTTTATTTTGATTGTTATCTACTAGTTGTATATAATTTGTGGCAACTTCGTATCTCCACATACTTCACATATATTAGACCAACATCAACCAGTGATTGTATTTGTATAATGGTCCGACATACTCCATCAATTCAATTACAGTTCCATAGCTGACCTTTATGCCATCCATGGAAAATAACCCCAATCCATGCAAGGACAAAGGAACAATGTGATACATCCTCCTACTGATGAAGAAATATGTGTCCACTTTAGGTAGCTCCTTAGGTTCCCATCGTTGCACTAGATGTATATACCTCAAGGTAATCTTAATGTCACCTATTCTCTCAACATCATAATTACATGACCCTTCATTGGAAATAAAAAATTGCATGCCTATATGAAATCGTTTCCTTACCTTTTCTGATCTAGTTGATCTAGAACCGGTAGATCTAGTACAACACGTCTCACTTTCAACCTCTCTAAGTATATCTTGATCATCATTTGAGGAAGATAGATCCAACAGATACCTATTTTGTGGTACCTATACTAGTTAAAACAAGAAGATAAGTTATCGTGCGAATATAAGTTTGTGGTACCAACACTCGAAAAAATGAGAAGATAAGTTAGTGCAAATATTCAGGGAACCCATGTTTTGCTTGGAGAATATAATTGATTCTATTGTATGTAATAAAATTATTGGGGTCCTTGTTTACTTGATTCATATCATACTTGACATCCCATTATTGTTATCTTGGTATGCTTTGGGGTGTGAGTCTTCTCTTTTATAGAATGGCCTAGATTGTAAGATTTTTGAAAACCATGAAAGAATTTGAGATGAAAAAGGTTCTTGGTGACCCTCAAAGGCACCCAATAATTGAACTTCCTCTTCTAAGCAAGGTTTAATGAAAAATATTACAATCTAGGCCATTCTTGAATCCAAAATCAATTCCATACTTAGCCTTATCAAAACTTGTGTTATACCTTCATTTACTTCTTATTTTCTTTCAGACAGTGTATATGTCAAAACATGCTCTTGAAGAAATTTAAGAGTTCAACAAGGCTTTCCTAATTCTTGACACATTGTTCAATAATTTCCTAATTGGCTTGTTATAATAAGGTAGATTTAATGAAATTGACTTCTTCATAACTTGAGGGTATTCACTCTTCTTACGACATCCATTTGTACCTCTCATTTTCATACACCTTTGTATAATCAAGTGAATGAGAGGTGTATGGAATTCGTTAGGATAGAAAGAGGAATTAAAGTCCCAACATTAGGCTTGGGAATTGATGTATATAGGGTGATGAAGGAAATGCAGCCTTAGTGAGGATATTTAGGTTCTATGATACTAAAAAGGCTTAGTGGATGACACTTTTCTTGATGATACTAAAAAGGCTCAGTGGATACTCAACAAGATATGAAAACATTCTAGTTATGACAAGAAATTATGAGAATTTAGTATATTTTTTATAGGTTAGAATAAATGTTCTAGTAGATATGTTAATGATTCCTAATTTCATATTTGTATTTGACTCAAGGTACTAGCTTCAAAGTATCAAATTTTAATTTCAAGCTGATAAACCAAATATGAAATGAATCCTAAAACCATCAAGTGTTGGAATTTATCATTTAAGTGTAGTGTCATGTATCTATATTTTAAAACATAGAGAGAGTAGTCTCTATAGAAGTAGAGTAATATGATATTGGATTCTCTTCTAAGTTTATGTTGATCCTTTTAACCTTCAAGAAATCTTGATATATATGGTTGTGTGAAAAGAAGTAGAATAGGTAGAGGAGAAAATCAAGGATAATTTAGTACCCATCACTTATGTCAACTTATATAGGAATGAGGGAAATATTAGACCTTGGGAAATCCCTAAAATATCCAACTTTGATATAAAAAATGCATATGAGAAATTTGGATGTCATTAAGAAGACTAGAACCTATATGGAAATGAGAGTCCATATGGACAAGAAGCTTTTGGAAAATATCAATACCTTGTTAGATGTTAAATAATTAGGGGAAAATGGATCCATTAAGTTACATGATGTCATAGGGCATATTATTAGGGAATCGAATTTGGATCAATTAGAGGAAAACACCAGTTTGAAAACTAGGATAACCTATTTGGAATCTACATGGATTCCTAAACCATTGTTTATGTAACCATTGGCTAGGACACCATATGAACAACTTGAAGACAATACCAAGATAATTTCCACAGAAAAATGATTCCAAGGGTTATTGTAGGGTGTTAGGGAGACAATTGCAACCAAAATTGAAAAACTATTGAAGTAGTTAATGGATCTATGGGAATTGATGAGAAATTCCTTTGTCATTGACACCAAAAATATTTATTTGACCAACTCTTTGAATCAATGATTTACCAACTTCTCTAAAAATGAGATAAAATGATGTCTTAGTGATTTGGTTATTGAGAATTCTTGGATTGATTGAATGATTCAAGAGAAATGCATAGAATTAAGAAAATTCCATAATGACATATTTTCCTTAAGCATGAAATAGGAGGTCCGAATGGGACCCATGATGGGTTACATCAAGCCTTGGGTTGATAAATCATTGGAAAATATATCTAAGGCCCTGTAATATTTAGTTAAGAAGACAATTATGTTTTAAGAACCTTTCCAATGGAATGAGAGAGTATAAAATCATGGATTTCAAATAAGAACAGGCTCACTTCCAAATTTTCAAGTCTTCCCCAATTTTGCAAGTTTGCTCACTATAACTTCCCCTTCCATATTTTCCTCCTTGTTGTTCTTTGCCATCACATTATTTTTCCAATTAGTTTGCTTCTTGAATTTTTCTTCCAGGAATTTATTATACTATTTTAGGTTGGTGGAGTCCCATACCAACTCCTTTGAGAGAAAACATGACCATTTACCCCATTGAAAATTTTCATTGAAATTTGTAGAGGTTGCCTCATCCCTTTACCCCATTAATGATAGAAACCCTGGTGCTCAATTTACCCCATCAATGACCATATTGACATGGTTTTATCTTTTATTATGACCAAACATACAATTGTTATCAATATTTAGGGTTTTATCAGTATTTTGTTCCATCTCATAATGCAACCCTAGGCTGCTAAATATCTTGCCATGATTGTTTATAGCTTATGGTTTCACTTTCCATAGAGGGCATGGTCAAACGATTGAGGGAGAAAAAGAGAAAATGTTGTTGATGACTCAAACTTATCATTGACTCTGTAATGTTGCTCGATATAGGGTTGACCGTGGCCTCCTCTGTCTCCAATGTTGCTCAAGATACGATTGACACTCCCCTCTGTCCCCTAGTATGTCACTCCAGTTAGGATATCTCTCCACATGAAGAGTGTCGAGGGTACTCACTCCAGCTTTGTCTCCATGCAAAGAGTAGCTTTGTCGAGGGTCACTCCTATCGGGTAGCTCCATCTCCACACTAAGAGTGTCGAGGGTACTCACTCAGATAGCTTTGTCTCCACACAAAGAGTATCTTTTTTTAGGGTCGCTCCTATCGGTAGCTCTATCTCCAGGCGATGATCAAAATTAACAATGTGACTCTGTCTCCATGCAGTGATTGTATTTTAAACAATAGGAGCGAGGATAGTTAATATTAAATTAGGTTATAATTTAAAATGGGTACAAGGATATTCAATGGGCATGGGGATATTCAATGATGGGTACGTAACAAATTGGGAAAAGTCCCTAATTCACAATAGTTTATTTATTTCCCTAGGTTTTGTTTGTTAAATGATTTTTTTGGATTTTATGGTTTTATGAAGAAATAATCAACTAATGATAGAGAGAAGAGGTGGACACTAACATTGAAATAAAATGGGTTTCAAACCGTGCACAAAAACATACTATCAAAAGAAAGCAAGGTGACATATACACAAAAATAAATGGACACCCAAGTGCATGCCTCTCATTTAATGGCGATGTTTTGGATGAAATTGTTGTAGAAATGAAACAAAATAATAAGAAATCGATGGAAGTGAGTAAAAAAAAAAAATCTGCCAAAAAAAACTAAATGAAGGGGTGGGATCCCCCACGAAAATGGTTAGAACTAGATTACATATGAGAATGAATCTCCATATGAAAAATCAAGCTACATGGGCTCTTGGTGATAAATATTATTAGGATGGGTTCCAAATGGAAAAATGGTACTACTATAGGGTAACCCATCATAGGAAGGCTCCACCATTAAATGTGTGCAAAGTGGAGAAGATGGAATAATGTACCAATGTTCAATAGGGATATTCCTAGGACAATTTTAAGGTGGAAAAAGGTTTAAATGAAAAAATGAAGATGGTAATGATCCTAACTCTATATGAAAGTTCAAGAATATACCTTACTCATCTAAACATGGCTAAGAAAATGATCTATAGGTACCATAAAATTCAATGCAAGGTCTTGCATCCAAAACAACAACTAGAAAGTCATATTAGATGCTTCATGTCAACACAAAATAGTTTGACAACATCTCATTTAATGAAAACATCAACAACATAAGTATATAAATTTAATCCAAGGTATCTTCTTCAAGATAGAGGTGTTGTTGGTAGAGATGAATCAAAAGGATCAATATTTCCAAAGGGATGGAGTCTAAGGGAATGATAGTGGAGTAGATAGACCTAGGGTGAAATTCAATAGGAGAGCCATTATGGAGGTCATTCTAAGGACTATCTAAAAATGTCATGGCCTCTAAGAATTTACCATCATTAGGAAATATCATGGTCGAAGAAGTAGGATCCGACACTTTTGCACATAGGGGGTGAAATTGGCTTTGTTAACCCTATGTATAAATTTCCAGTTTTAATCTTCTATCCTAATTCATGAAAATGAGTCAAAGACTCATTATTTATGGGAGTTGATATTAAAAAAATGGTGGAATTGGCCACATAATTCAATTGTGAAGCAGGTTTGTCCAACTAAATAGTAGGGATAGAATATGTATGATCCACTAAAGGTGATACATTATCTTCGGTCAAATGTGGTTTTGGATCATAATATGAGCATTGATTGATGTTTCAGTGAATCCTTAATGTGGAAATTTCATCACAAAAGGCGTAAGGAATTACGAATTTCACGGTGTACATACAATTGTGCCTAAGGAACATGTTGGATTTTGTTGGCATTGTCATAACCACTACATCAATTAAAACAATGTTACCACCCAAGGTATATTTGAGTCTAGAAACCCTTTCATATCATTAAGACATGCAAACAATCTATCCATGTCAAATTAAAGTGCATATAGAAACATTTTGAAATAATTTCAACATTGGCCCCCATTAGGTTACTGTTGAACTAGATTACATATGAGAATGAAGCTCCATATGAAAAATGTTAAGCCCTAATATTGGCTCATTACCCCTTAATTGGGGCATATTATATTAGTAATGTTATTTTATTTATGTCGGCTTTAGGCCATTAGTTGTAATTATACCTCCTAGTCTCCTATATATACCAAGGAGACATTTT